>DWNE01001189.1:0-23098 GCA_018249875.1 Cecropterus toxeus | reverse complement strand
GGTTGCCGGCTCACTTTTATATAAGGCGACCATCTCAGTCCTCGGGAGTAGCAACGCATCTGTGGTCGACTTCATATTCAACCCCTGTTCTATATGAGTTGCTTATAAATGTCCATGGGCAGTAACCACTTACCATCAGGTGGGCTGCTTGCTCATTTGCAATCAAAGCGGGTTAAGCTGCGGGAATAATCTAGTGCAATATAAATATTGTTATAAGATTTGTAACAATCTTTTAACATTTCTAGACATATAAGATTTACATGTTTAAAAAATTACAACATAATCTTAAATTTTATCATAAATTTCCAGACATAATATTATAAATCGTCAAAATTATGTTGTAACTAATAACGTTTCTAAAGTTACTTTCGAATGGTTTACAAATATTTCATATCTTGTTATTTATTGCTATAGCATAAATAATACCACAGATCACGAAACATCACATCTACTGTAGCCAATCTACTACCCTGCGGCTATGTACAGGGTTGCTACATATGACTTGAGAAGTCGGTTGCATTTCTTTTTTTATACCTAAACCTAACGATAAGGCAGACTGGCTACCTGATGGTAAGTAGTCACTGTCGACATTTGCAACACCAAGGGAGTCGCCAATGCATCGCCGGATTTGAAGGAGAACTCTTTTCACACCTTTTTTGAAGAGTCGCATGTCATAGCGCACCGGAGTACTATTTCGATTCATTTTAGAAATGTCAATAACTAAAGAACTCTCTCTTTCTTTTTGATTCGGTCCGTGTGGCGTAGCGGTCACCATACCGGTCTGACACGCAGTGGGTCTCGGGTTCGATCCTTGGCCAGACAGAACTGTGAATGATGAGTTAAGATTTCTGTCTCAGTCTGGGTGTTTGTGTGTTCGTCTTTGTTTGTCAATGGCACCCAGGACAGGAGAAAATCCCAGTGTGGGATACACATAGGAGTGTAGAAAGCGTTCTTTTTTATTTATATTTTGTTTTATCTTTATTTATTAACATAGTTTAAACCACGTCTCACACTGCATAATATATTATGCATAATGCATTATGTCATGTGATCCATAAAAAACATGTAGCTATTTGTACTATATTGTTTATCCCGTTTAAGGAGTAGACATACTTGCAAGATATTAATTGTAGCCTTCAGGGGACTCGTATGTAAGCGGCTTTGTTTAGATGTCCTCTGCTATTTAAGTTTATGCTAATTTATTAACATTTGTGGGCATGCACTCCTTTATATCTCGTTGACTGTAACCTGTTTCCCATTACTACAAGAGTAATCAAATCGCATAAGATGACTTCATATCATATAGTCTGCAACCTGTTTCCTATTTCTATGTAGTTGTTATAAATTCTCGTTAGACTAGTTGATTTGAGACGAACTGCAACCTGTTTCCTATCTTTACGTGGTTTTGACGTTTTCATATCAAATTTCATCAGATCAACTGCAACCAGTTGGTAGAACCAGAGTAGTTCGGCCGGCCATGTACCACTGCCACACCATTTCTAGGGTTAAGCAGTTTTTGTGTATCGTTGGAAGGGCGACCATCTTTGTCTTTGGGAGTAGCAACGCATTGTGATCGAGTTGAGATAGAATCCCTGTTCTACACGAAAGTTGCTTACAGATGTCCATGGGCGAAAGTAATCGCTTTGCGTTCACTAGTTGCTCGTTTGCTATTTCAGTCATAAAAACCTCTTTCTTACTTCTACATACTCCACATTACTTCAGACTGATCACCTTTTTGTTATTTCTGTCATAAAAACGCCTTTAAATGAAGATCAGCCTGCAATAAAAAAACTGACTTTAGTTTGTATAGACCTACGAGGATATTTATAAATTTCACATTGTCAGTAACATTTTTTTAACTGCGGCAATAAACCAACCCTGCATACGAAGATCGGTATCGCACGTCGTGACCGTACCGTACGACAATTACGAATTAACCCATCAATCAATTGCAATATGGGATTCGTAATACCCGCCCACCTGCGTCCATCCGGTATTACCCGTAATGACAGGCAATCAGCAGCGGTCAATAGTTCATCCGTATATGAAGGTGTACTGTGGAATAGACAATGCCACTTACAATGTCTCAAGTCTGTATATAGTATTTCAGTCAGACATGGAAGAGATTTTTAGAATTTAAGTAGGTCAAATCGGTATTTTTTATACATAAAATAGATTTTTTATTTAAATTTTCGATATACGCTGGGTCCGTTATTCGAATTATTTTATAGATTTACGTTATTTAAAATTATATTAAAAACATTAAATTAGGTATAACCTAAACGGCTGCGACACAGTTTTTATAATTATTGCGGAGGTTAACGAAACGTACAGTTTGTGTTATTAATTATATTTGTTCAATAAATCTTTGAAATCTCTTAAAAAATCTAATACATACCAAAAAATAATTATTATTTTAAAAAATGCTTTCATCGGTAAGTGATTTATTTTAGTATTACAATATTACACAATTTGTAACACATATATATTTTGAATAATATCTAGACGTAATCTTATACAGAAAACATATAAACAAGTAACTAACTTAAAAATTCAATGTAAACAAAACAATAATAGAACAACATTTAATTTTCTACGACTCGTCAATCTCTCCACACACTCAAAGATCTGCGGTAGGCACTACGATATGAATAAATTTCAAAGCGTGAATCCAAATAACTTTAGATGCTACTCTGTTTTCATTTAGCAACCCACCCAACGGGCCCAGGGCTATAACTTCGAGAAACTTCGAGAAATCAAATCCGTGAAATGAAAACAAAATGAGTAACTGCATCAGATTGCTTTTATAAAGTCGAAAATAGCTGAAAAAACAAAAGAGCTTTTAAGCGGATCCTTTAAACAACCACGTCGATGATACAAAGAACTGAAATATAACGTTTTATCGAACGGTCCGTCAGCATTTGTTAGTATTAGCTTCGATTTGTTTTAAAAATCAACAGTCGTACTTTCAGAATCGAAATAAATTTACTTACAATTATCCTTTCTAGATTCAAATTATTATATTCTTATGTTTCCAGTTTTAAGGAATTTCCAGTTCCAGTTCTAAGAAATAGATTTATCAAGGTTCCAGGTCTGAGGCAAGTTCGGTTCGTAAGAAATAGGCATTTGAAAAACCGCGTTTTAAGAAACTTCATTACATCAGCGCCATCTATAAGGCTATTAACGATTAGGGCAACTCCAAGTAAACAAGTAAATCACTCTGTCTACTCGACAGATGGAGCTTTATGATGGTAGAAAAACAAAAACCGGGCGATGCTCGGTCAACCAGGTACTAAAACTAAAGTGAGCATAGTGAACATTCTGCGATATAACAATTCTGCGGTATAGAAGGTTCATACATTTTTAAATACATATGTGTATGTAATTTTAATTAGACAACAAGCAAAAATCATTTACTCTAATATTAAAAATTATTAAGTTCATTATTTCTATTTATACGACTACATAAAATTTATATATTGATGTAATTAGGCTGTCAGTTCAAAATGCCTTCAAGTCATCTACTTTGTTGCGAATGTTGCGATACATTTAACCCTCCTTAGGCTGTAAATTGACACATTTGTGCCCAGTTCATAGATTCGACCATCGTCCATCGTAATAAGCGTCCAAGTACTGTGGTCATTGAATGCGGTCGTTTAGACAGCAAACTATCATTAGAGTTCAAAGCCTCTACCAATTAGGCACTGACTGTACATTTTCACTGAAAATAACAGCCACTATTGTGTAGTTATTAGAGTGCAAGTTGTAGTAATTTGTCTAATATATCCGGGGGCAGATGCATCACGTACAGTTATGATAGGACTGTATTTGTAGTAAGTAGTTATACATTAATTGTATCGGTCAGTTGGTTTAAGAAACGATCTTCAGTTTATTGGAACGATTGTTAGTATAATTGCACATTTGCGTTCTTGAATTAAGTCTGATAAAAGTTTTGAATACATTTTTTGTAAGCTGCCTAGCATGATAGGCGTTTTCAGTTCGCAGACTTCCGATTAGAAGACTTTGACAGCCTGATTATTTTCTCAACTTTTTTTCCGTCGCCTATCTGTCGAATTAATTTTAACATAGAAATTTTTTTATCACTGTCCGATTCTTCGTACTGTGGAAAGGTTATTGTATTTAAGTATATTTATATGCGATCCTATACGACGCAGTGAAGGTATAAGAGCCCTTCGTTGTTTCTTTGTGGTCATGCCTGTCTGACTAACAAAAGCAATGTTAAACCGCTGTGTTCTGGTTTTAAGGTGTAGTGATGGAGTCATACTTCACGGCCGGCGAGGTGGAGTGGTCACCATACTGGTCTGACACGCTGTGGATTCCCGGCCAGATATCTGAATTATAAGTTTGGATTCTGTTCTGAGTCTGTGTGTTTGTTTTCGTGTGCATCTTTGTGTGTGTGTCTATAGCATCCACGGAACAAGAGAAAATCGTTATTATTATACTTATCCCAGGAAATCTAAGTTGAAATTGAAAACATTGAAAATAAAGGCAGTCATGACAACTTTCCATAGAAGTTAAAATTTAAAAATTAACCCACGGAGTTATATCTATAATCTATATACATATAGCTTATGCAAAGCTTTCGATGTCAATTAACCGATTTCTATAATCATTTATTGTTCAACCAAAAAATGCTCAACACACCTAAAGAGGTTTTCACTTCAAAAAATAAAATAGTTTTTCTTGTATGCTGCCAGTTATACAAACTGTTTCCTATATATAAAGCACGCATATACAAGACTGTTCGTCTATTTCTTCCCTCTATCATGTACTATGGCCTTAATGTCCTATCATGTTAACAAATGACGTCAACGCAACATTGTGAGAATAGATAAGTATCTTTAATTTAACCATCTATGGTTTTAGCGACATTAGTTTAAGATCTATTGTATGTACTAATTAGCATTTTTGTCACGATTCATCAAGTCCAGATGAATGGAACTTCGTTACAGTTTAAATTTCTTTTTCTGCGCGTAGTAGGTATTCGTTGATATTTATTAGAACTTTAACGAGTTACTTACGTAATTGGGGTTTTGATATCATGTAATGTTGTTGTACAAATTTATACAAAAACAAAAACATAATTGAATCTTTTTTTTTATTTCACAAAAATTATGTCTCTTTATGAAATTGCGGAGGAGTGCTTATTGTTAAAATGGTATAGAACTGGACAGGATTCCTGTCTGAATTTGGCCACGTTTGTGTATATCGTGAAACTGTAAGGCTGCGTATAAGTCTAATATGTTATTAAGCCTTACTACATCCTTTAAACTAGACTACTGTTGAAAATTCTACAAAAAGAAGAAGTAATGTTGTCATGTCGAGGTCCTGCCACCTACGAAACAGTATTGCACATTAACAATGGAACAATAATGAATAACGTATGATATTATCTCCAATAAATATATTATTTATCTTTGATAAATGAACTCTTGTTAATACCGACATGGAATATGTCAAAACATTTACACGAATTTCATATTGATCTGAAGCTTTTAAATTTTTCCTTCGACGTTCTGACGCGGCTGTGTTTGGCGTAAGGCCAAATTTAGTTCTAGCTTTGCCTTGGTTTTGTATATTATGTATAACTATTCGATTATAAATGGAAGATAGCCAATATTGTCAAGCACTGGAAGATAGTTTGAGTCATAAAATTCCCAAAATAGGTCTTATTTACAGGAATATATAATGAAAATCATGTCCCGTTTTCGTTGAAATATTGCGACGCAAATATTTTTACTAGCAGATATTTCGCTTTGTTACTATTTTATACAGTATTTTAAACGGTACACTATAATACAAACTGTAAAATCTTTGAGATATTGCAAATATTCGTAATACTTTATTACAGTGACGGTACCTAATACCATGAGATATGTGAAATGTCAAGCGTTGAACTCATAATACATTTTGAGGTGTAAATAATCATATTTCAATGTTCAGTAACTTAAAAGAAATCGACACCGTCAAAAATATATTTAATTATCACTAATCACAGCAAAGAACACTCGATCGCGTTACCTTTTTCAAAAAAATAAGCTACTTTAAACTTATCCGTTCATTTCTTTATCCATTTGTCAATATATATATATATATATATATAGCTCTCCTATGTTTGAGTTACAAATGGAATGAATAATGTAATAAAAATATTTTACATGAAGCATATGCCTATAATGCAATTTGTATATAGTATGTACTTACATGTACAGATACATTTTTTCAAGTACAGTATGTAATAAACACTTAAATTAGTTGTCATTAGTGCCGTTGTAATGAATTCTTGAAAATGATTACTGGAAATCCTGTTATTACTTTAGAATTACTTAAGATGTTAATGTCAACAACTTAGTCTTAGAACATCTTTGCACTTGAAGTTTATTACAAAATAGATTAATAGAGACACTTGTCGACTTAATAACGGTTTACAATGATATTAGAATTAAACTTCCGTCTGGCAGTACACGTATCAATCTCTATGTACTTAATTAGTATATTATTTTGCACTACCTCTGCCCTGCAGATACACCCGTGCTTGAAAATGTCACATAACTTATATTGAAATTAGTTTTAAAAGAAAATATATATTTTAGTTAAAATGTTACTTTAAGTTTAAATTAAATGGAGCATTTTGCTATTATAAACACACGGACAAACAAATGAAAAACATAAATATATATTGCTTATTCACAAGCCTCCAAACTTTTTTTTTTTACCAAATATATATATACGTGTACAGACGATGCGGGACATGCATTTTTATTATGTTTACAGATATGTGATCATTTTTGAATAGGTTCGGATATGATTTGGAATAAAATTCCTTACACCGTTTTCTGGAAAAGCCATGTTAGTATGCCACGTAATATGGGGCAAAAATGACGCACATACAGTTCTGCTTTAAAGGTGATGATTGTGTCTCTTTTGGTGCCGCGAAGTCTTGCTTAGTCTCTCTTTATTCTTGGATCCATAATCCAGTTTTTGGGCATATATAAACAATTTATATTTACTTATATAAATAACACAATTAAGAGTTTACCTATAATTTTGAAATAACTGTCCTTCCCTTACCTTACGTGCTTAAAATAAAGTTAAAAAACATGTGTGTGAATTTAATTCTTCGTTTGTTTACCTGTATTCATGCGTAGTAAAACAGCTACGAGCGGTAAATACGCTCAAATTAGTATTTATAATAAACAATTACACTAAAATTCACTGTTATTGGTAAAAGGAAAACTCGTATTTTTCTAATAACGTTGCGCTTCATAGAACTTACTGAAAAAAATGATTCACGCTTTTCTTTTTAAACGTTACAAACAAAATTCTACGTATTCATCTATTTACAAAGCGTACAAAACGAAGGACAGACATATAAATACATAAAAAACACATTAGTGCGAGCGAGAACAGTAATCCGGCACCTGAAACTATGAATGAATTTCAGTTCGACCTATTTTTCAGTGGCATTTGCTTGGCGTTAAACGCAGTCGATTCTGGTTGTCTTCGCTAAATTACTGTTTATTTTTGCGACAAAACCATTAGAACGTAGTCCAGTTACATGTAGGCGAGTTTCCGCGCGATGCTGGAATGTAATGTTTTAAAAATTACCCCTATTCTCATCGTTCTGCTTTAGTCTTTTTATTAAAGTAGGTCCCTCTTGTGCTTTAAATGTTTTCTTTTACCACTAAGGTTGTCTGGAAGAGATCGCTTTTTAGTGATAAGTTCGTTATCTATGTCTTGGTGCACAATAAAGATATTTTGTATTGTATTGTCTTTTTATTAGTCAGCCCATTAAGTCTTTTTGTATATATCAAACAAGCACGCAGTCCACAAAATAGCTCCTCCCACTAATGGACATCTATAATCATATTATTATAATAAAACTTCATAACAGATGCGTTGCTACCACGGAGGGCTTAGTTGTTTTAACTAAAGCCTTGAGTGTCTCCCTTACCACCCTAAATTTTAATGACAATGTAACTTTAGAAAAATCTTTGTATTAAGTAACGCTGAATGTGTTGTATTTTTTAATTTATTTTAACCGACTTCCAAAAAGGAGGAGGTTCTCAATTCGTCTGTATTTTTTATCAATTTTAGGTTTCCTAGTCATTAATAATATCGATAATTCTTTTATAGAATTATATAATTGAAGAATTGAACTTTTATTGAATATCAATACTGTAAGAGCTCACAATATGTATTTGTACGCCACATTTGTACTTATTCTTCAAAAGTAGCATCATTTCTCTTACATGCATGAACGTAGTAACGTATTATTAAACTTCGTTTAATAAAATTCATTTAATTTAAGATAATGATTTTACCAAATCAAGCGTAATGTAATGTAATATAGTGTGTATATGTAATAATGTGTAGTGTAATGTTACGCGGATAATACATAGCCGATTGTATTATCAATTTGTCTCAGCAATACTGGTTCTATATAATTTTCTATTATTCCGTTTACCGTAACGCACCGTACACTGGACCACTAATCGGTCCAAATGTTTGATTCTAAGCATACGGATTCCGTTCTTATTTTAATTGTATAAAGGCTAAAGTATCTTGAATGTTTCTAGTAATAACTAAGTGTATTTTGTGGATGTTTGTACAAAGAGGGCAGCACCGGCGCTGCGGGCCGGAATGCAATTGATGTTTATCGATTAGATGCGCCGACGGCGTACTGTTCTCAGTAGTATCTATTGTTTACAATATGTAGGAATACTAACCGAATACATGGATCTGTATTCCCTTGAGAAACTCCCGTTTCAACTAAACATAGCAGTTATACGCTATTGTCCCAAGTATAAACGCAGTTGTGAGAAAATCACGCAGTTACGCACAAAGAAGCAGAAAATCTCATAGGCATTACTGCTTCGCATACTTTTTCGAATTACCTCTATATTATCGCGTTTAACGAGAATTATATAGTCTTAAAATTGAAAGAATACTAAGCGCGATACCAAAAACTTGTAAAGGAGGCCTTTCAATCACATTTCTTATCGTATGAGCTAAGCTTTAAAACATACGTGAAATATACTTTTAAATAAAGATAGAGCAGTGATAAAGAAATAACATATTGTTTTTATTTAACAAAGTATGTACGTAAAAGGCCTATATCAAACAATAAAAGCCATGTACAAATATACTAGAGTGTAGAACCAGGCGGAAAAGCTCATATAGAAGTTCTAGAGCAGTTTGTCCATCGAATAAATTTTCATATTGGATGATATTTGAAAATTGCTAACTTTAAAAATAACGATGTTCTAAGCAAGGATTTGAATAAATGTTATCTTTAAATAGACAGATGTTTGTGGCGTTATAAACAGTCGTGCATCATGCATTTTAGAGATTTTTGTCTGAAAATATACCAGTTACCTAACAGTTATAAATATTTGGGCACCATTAGTACGATGTGACCGAAACTGGATTTTGAAACATTCCTGTCGACTATTGTTTAAAGGCACTAAATGGTGATTTAAGAGCACATTAGCACGTCTTTTGTCATGTCAATTTTAATAAGTAGTTTTCTTGATTTTAATTATTAAGAATTTCAATAGAACATTATAAGTACGTATTCAAGGTAGAACTAGTATGGTTAGATCGGAGAGGCACCATCGCTACACCCATTTCTAGCTTGAAGCAGTTCTTGCGTTGCGGTGTAAGGGTGTGGTTGCCGGCTCACTTTCATATATGAGTTGATCATCTTAGTGCTTGGGAGCAATGTACCTGCGATTGACTTCATATAGAACCTTTGTTCTATGAGAAGTTGACCAATCTAGGGGCGGCAATGTTCACTTCGTATAGTAACTGCATGCTCGTTTGCTCCTTCTAAATAATAAAAAATTCCCACAACAGATTATATAAACAGATTAAACAAATGATCTCTATTTTAATTTTGTTTTCTATTATCGTTGACTTTAGGGAACGATAATAAGAATAATAGGGAACGAATTTAAGAAAATTGTAACATTGTGTATTAGACCACTTCATATGCCTATTTTACATTTACATGCATTAGCAATCTATCTAGTTATGAATAAGCTAATTATATATTTGTAAAGAAATAAACGAGTTCATATTCATCAGTAAGCTCGAGTTTGCATGGAAACTGTAAATGCCACAGTGAAACATCCATCATTTGCGGATGATTGCTGAAAATTTCTTTTGATCCACTATTTAATGTTAAGCGGGATGAATACGCGGTGTCCTCAAGATAAATTGCAATTTGTTTTTGCTTTAAAAAAATCTTGTAATCACTTTTGTCATGAAAATAATAACTGTCGGGCGCGAGTCGTAAAGAAATGGGCGTATGGCCAACTAGCGCGACGCTATTTCAACATTACTTTCACGTCCGGTGAAGCTTTGTTTTACACTTGGAAAAAATAAAGTAGGTATTGTTATTGACAGCCGACAGACGTACTGAAGACGTTTGCTGAGAGCGCTCAGTTTATTCGGCATGCAAATTTATATTTAGCATCGACCTTCTTACGAGTGCAAAACCGAAAGATTGGCCATGTTTTAGGCAGAGATTTGACTACGGGTAAAGTAAGGAATTGACTCTGATTTAAATTGGTAAGCTTTTTGTACAATGGCTGATATGAGCGGTAGTGGCTACTTACCATTAGATGGACTGCTAGCTGTTTGTTACTTCATCTGCATAAATGTACTGTTGCTAAGAATACAGTGCTATTTAGGGATTATATGTGTATTGTGGCTGTTATTAACATACCATCAGGCAGGCTCCGTTTTTTTTTTAATAAATTGATTCTCAAACTATTTTTTTTACACTTTTTTGTTTATCTTTGGAGATAGTTATTCTTTACAATGAATTGATGTTGATCATAGGATTAGATATGGTCCTGCAACTCGAATCTTCCGGACTATGTAGTTTATGTCATTTCCTTCTTGTTAACTTGTGTTTACTCGGATATACAAGAGTAAATTCAAAATTCTTTTGTTGCTTTTAAACTAATTGTGAACAGTGAAGATACAAAAAGTTACTCACAATTACCACACGTTTGCTACGAGTACTTTAACTTCAAAGAAATTGGTTATGGAATGAACTGACTCTACAGATATTCTGTCCCACCATTAGCTAACCACAGGGCTATTACGGTTTACGACATTTTTACTGGTAATAGGACCTTGTTATTAGAAAGAGCATGGAAGGAAGTTTTGAACGTACCCGTTCTGCGGCGAACCGCTAAGTAGTGGTGACGCCCTTTACTCAAAGTTCTGCAATCTTCAGTCAAGAATACAGTCATCAATTTGTCACGTAGCAAAACCGCGGCGTTTTAACTAAATCAAGCTTTATTTGCGTACATTATAGTCGTGATAGGGTACTAAAAGTAGAGGATACATAATAAAATTCATACATGAAAAGTACGTAACATGAAAGAAATTTTAGTGACATGAGCCGTTTAAACATTATGAGTTTTGGTTTATGATGAAAGGAAACATGGTTGATTTCTTTCATTTTTTTCTAAAATAAATGTAAAGTCAAAAACCCACAGCCAGTTTAATGGTCTATAACCCTTTCATGTTAAGAAAGTTGCTAAGCATAGGACGTAACTGGTTTTTAATGCCTGATAAGTTTCACAGTGCAGTATTGACAGTTGACTAATTCCGTTGTCTAGTGCGCTATTATTTGTCCCAACAAATCACCGTCATAGTCGTTGATCCGAAACGAACAGCAAATAATCCTGAGGCAGAATGATTCCGCTTCCGGGATAAGTATATCTTGATGAAACATTCTTATATTTATGTGATACCCACCCTTTATGTACCGTGACATTAAAAATGTCAATATTTTTATACATTATTTTATATATTTTTGTACATTATAACAATGTACTAACATTATTGTACAGTAGGGAATGTCTTATAAAGTTTTAATGTAAATTTTATTCTTAAGTGACATCAGTAATGTTATAAATTCTTGTACATTCTTGTATTTTATAACTATATCATGTGATGTAGATATGGTTGAACTCTTTGTAGTAAGACCCGGAATGCATTGCGTTCTTAAGGGCAAGAGGGATATTAATCCGACGTATTCCGGCGTGGTTCTGAGTGGTAGCAATGCGTCTGTGGCCGACCTTAAATAAGACTTATTTTGTCTTGGGTTAATTACAGATGACCAGTTGCCAGCAATTAACCACTTACCATCGGGTGGAATGAGTGTGAATGCACGTTTATTACTACTATAAAACCAAAAAAGTACATAAACCTTGAGTATCAAAAATTCACAAATACACGTTTCAGCTATTCAAAACAAAATTTGTTATTGATGTGACATTGGATTCATTCGGGCAAACTTTTCTGTGAGACGCAAGAGCGTCCTCAACTAATTTACACACTGTCACGCGAAACAATTTAGCGTGACGCGCGTGACAAATCCGTAGCCACAATTTTATCCACCATTTATTACTCAAGATTTTCGACTGATCGTGCCTTGGAGCGGAGTTTGGAAAAAATCTAGTGGGATGGTGTTTGTTGGCTGTTTGCCAATTGGTCCATTTCTTACATAGATGTTAGAATGATAGTCGTTCTCGGTTCGTATACGTACATTGGCTGGCTGTTCTTTGAAGCTAGTATTGAGGTTATGTCAAAATTTAATGCACTATGTAAGCATATACAACGGATGTGCGGTTTACGCTATGAAGCCAGTAATTAATCCAGCTGCTAACGGCACTAAATATATTATTTCGACGAAGACGATATAGAATTAGGTATAGCTTGTACTAATGTAGATTTTATACGTTCGTTATGGATTTAGAATCAAAAAATCCGTCAGAAATAACATGAAATCATTTACGCTTTGAATTAAGCTGTATTGTCGTAATTTGCACACATATCGACATAAATAGCCGAAAAAGTTGTAACTCGTACCTCTATGTCATGTTTTTGCAGATTAGGAATCAGAATAAAATACTGCATGTAATGATTTGGCTCCCGTGGCTTTACGATAAATAGAAAACTTTATACAATATTGAAATTAACACCAATTCCAACCAATTCCTGAGGAATCACTTAACATCTCAAATCTCGAACGTTTTTCAACTCTGGTGACCAATTATCGTTATTTGGGTCCCAGCGTTCACACTTTTTGCGTAAATTTGATGTTGTCGAAATAAATTCATAGTTTTTTGTATTTTTTGTGATTGTTATTTTGTAATACAAAAACGTAATTAATAATTTTATTCTTTTACAGTTCAATTTCGTGGGAAGGATCTTGGGACCCAGAGGTATGACTGCAAAACAGTTGGAGCAGGAGACAGGATGCAAAATCATGGTCAGAGGAAAAGGATCCATGAGAGATAAGAAGAAGGTAAAACGTTACGGTATTTTCCTTTAAGGGCCATTCTGATTCAATCTAACTAATACTTGTAGTATTTCAATGCTATGCAGCGATTTTAAGCGAAGATAATATATGATTGACCTACATAATTATATGAAATGGTTTCCTTAAATTTGTTTAAAAGGTGATCTAATTTGAGGATACGACGGGATGTGAGGATTGAAGTTAATTGTAAAGAAAAAAAGTTATATAATGATGTATGTCGTTCAAAAGTATGGAAGTGCTTATGAAAACTCTCGATTGTAGTTCAATTGGGAAGATACCACCACCACACCTATTTCTAACGTTAAACGGTTCTTGCTTTTTGTGGAAGGGTATGAATGTCGATTCACTGTTATATGTGGCGATCATATCAACCCTCAGAAGTAACAACGCATGTAATTTGCATAAAACCCCTGTTTAATATGAAGTTACAAATGTCCAAAGGCGACTCAATTTTTTTTATCTGATTGTAATAGCAAACAAGCATTCAGTCTACCTGATGGTAAGTGGCTACTGCCACCCATAGACATCTGTAAGCAACTTCATATAGAACAGGAGTTCTATCTGAAGTCGATCAGAGAAGCGTTGCTACTTTTGAGAACTACGATGGTCGCCTGATAAATAAGTGAGCCGGAAACCACACCCTCCATGCCAGAATTGCTTCACGCTAGAAGTGGTGTGGCGGTGGTACCTCCTCGGTCGAACTACACTGGTTCTACCACCTGAAAACTTTTACCACTGGTTCTAACATCCAGGCTGCATATTCGTTTGCTACTCCAATCTTATAAAAAAATATCGAAGATTATAAATCCGTCCCAAAAAATCTCAATTTAATATTTTTCCAGAAATAGTAATTTTAACTGGTTCAGATTTACTTTACCATCAAAGAATCGCTTTGGCATTGCTTAATATAATTATTTATATACATAGCACATATAAGTAATTCTAGTATTTATGGACAAGTACGGCAAGTTCATTATTTAATAGCTCATTAAACTGATGTAACCTTTACGAGATGGATTAATAATAAATATGTTGAAAGATAAAATATATACTTACTTTGTTTATATTTTCATGCAGCTTCGATCGGATTATGGTGACTCTATTATGATATTTATATGTTTTATTTTTGCAAAATATTAGTACAATTTATACCTCAGTGTTGTAAAAGTTATAAAAATCGAAGTATAGCTTTAGCTTTCTGTATAATACATATATCTTCTTAGATTCTGTGAATATAAATACAGTTCATTGAAAATATTAAATATCTTTATGAATACTAGATATTATAAGTAATATTTTAAAGGTTTCGTGGTATAAAATTTCGTTCTTAATATTTAATGTCAATTCATTTACACATTTGTTGAATGAATGAATATCTATATTTTTTTAAATAATTCTTTAGCCCTTTTAAATAATTTTTATTCGCTTTATTTCCTCGTATTAATATTTAATTTCTATTCATGAAGGATATTAGAAATTTTATATGCAAATATTTCTCTTCACCAATTTCCAGGAGGATGCCAACAGGGGTAAGCCTAACTGGGAGCACTTGGCTGATGATCTCCACGTGCTTTTGACTGTGGAAGACACGGAGAACAGGGCGAAGATCAAGCTCGCCAGAGCCGTTGAAGAGGTTAAACGTCTGCTTGTTCCTGTAAGTATTATTACCTACAATTATTTGTAGTTCAACTATGGCTACATCGCTTAACTTGGAGACTACATTGGGAACATACCCAAACCACGTGCCCTACTTTTCACCCGACCTTTTATTACCATTCGTGGTATTTATGTCCCTTCTTCCCTACTTCACAAGTTTGTACGTAGTAATTCATAAATACGGGTTTCGAATATATTTTGCCAAACAAGAAACGCGAGATTTGATTCAGGAGATACTGACACGACTGACTGATACGTAACAACAACCTCCCCCCCCCCCTCCCCCTTCTTGTGTCCAAGCGTTGTATTTTGAAGATCCCCTCCCCCCTGAAATGGTAACGTGATCTGAGTCCCTTTCGTTTTCTTTTATAATAAGCCAGACTAATTTGAAACGCCTACAATTAAATCTATTCTTTGTATAAGTTGAAGTTTACAACAAATACCACAGAACGAGTAAATGGATATGTGTAGATGACTGTGGCGGAAAAACCAATTAGAAAAATGACAATTATTAATCATTATTCATAAAGTTAGGTACTTCTATATACATATATTTGAAAAATGTCATTGGAATATTAAAAGATCGATGAATTTTTGAAAGATAATTATCCTTCTCTAGAATATTAAATTAACTTTAAAAATATATTCGTACAACGCTATAAACAATGCTATAAAATAAAACAAGGAAAAAACCTATATCAATAGAAAATTTTAAATGTTAAATATATCAATATACATAGAAACGTTTACAAGTTATGATAATAGAGTTACTATTACAATATGCCGTAAGTGGTTATGAATGAAAAACTCATTGTTATAAATAAGAATAATGTTACATGTGATCGATTAAAATTCCAGTTAATTATCCGACCTGTGACATGAATAAACATATATTCATTAAATCAGAGCTAATGTAAGTAATATTTCACAGAGCAAGGCTACGGTTTTTTATCTGGAACGCATGTTTAATTTACTTTGTAAATACCTCGCAACTATTAAATCAATCATAATAAAAAATGAGGATCTTTTGAAATTTTTAAGTGACATGTCATCGCAAATAGGTTTAGATCATTTTATGTAATTTATAACTGACATAAAAGTCTAAAGAAATTTTTCAGAGGTCTACGATGTACTTACGTCAATGATTTAAGAATTTCTTTGATTATGTTTCTTCAAAAATTTGTGCCTCTTGCTATAATATACATATTTTTCTATAGCACGCAGTCTGCTTGATGGCAAGTAACCACTGTCGCCCATGGACATCTGTAAGCAACTTTACATAGCAAAGTTGGGATGCGTTTTTTTTATAGAATTCAAGTATCGATCAACAGCAAGACTATAGAGTTTATTCCAAAGTTTGTCCATGCCAGAGTTTATCCATTATGCCCTCAGAAGTACAAAAGTTCCATCTTATTTGAAATACATTTTAAGAAAATTGATGGTATGTAAAAGTCGTTTACTTGAATCGCATAGTTAATTGAGAGAAAGGATATTTTCAAACTAGATTTTTAATATGTTTCAACTAAGTTACCGTCATTCCGATCATGAGATGCATAATTTCTTAAGCTATCCAGTGCCATTAAAATAAAAAGAAGATTTTATTTTGAGATATCGCTTTTGCGCTTCTGAAGGACGCATGGGCGTGAGCACACCATCAAGTGGATTCCATGGTCCACTGTCCCAATCAATCCTTACAACACCTTTCAAATCACTGTAATATAACACTGCTTCTATAAAGTAGATATATATACTATAATATTATAAATATGTAGTTTGTTTGGTTGAACGCGCTTATCTCAGGAACTAATGGTTCGAATTGAAAAATATTTTTGTCTTGGATAGTCCATTTATTGAGGAAGGCTAAAGGGCCGATAGGCGAAAGTCGTATAGGTGATCTAATTTCAGGCTGTTTGTTTATTTTTTTTATACAGTAGCTGGTAAAACCGCGGAACACAGTAACTTTTTAATGAAACCGCTATTATTAATCATGTAATAAATTAATTTTGAGCCTTTTCCGGCGACGTAAATATCCTGACTTTACAACGAACATAAGGTTCATAATAGTATCAGGATATGTACGTCGCCGGAAATCCTTAATAATCAATTCTTAATTTAAAATAGTTTTTTGAATATCAGTATGCAAATCTTAATAATTACAAATTAAATTTGATGTAGGTCTAATTTTACATATGTAATAAAGGATGACTCAACTTTTACGTACATCACCACAACATGCATCAATCTTATTTAATTACTCAAATACTGTAATTTTAATAACTTAGAATTAGAGATATATATTATGTAGGTGAAACATTATGTAGGTCTATAACTTTTTACATATATTTTGTATTTATAGTAAATGAATATAACAAGTTTTTAACCTCCCATACAGTCTATGGGAGGTTAAAAACTTGTTCGGAAAAAACTTTCTAAATAAATTGCTTCACACACGTACAATTTGTGTCGCGTGTATCATGGACCCACATAAAAAACACGTACACCCAGACCCAGAAGAATAAGCCAACGGGCATCTAATATCATCCTTAATATTTTTCCTGGCCGCGGATCAAACCCGGGACTGCGATATCGGTGTTATATAAATACGTCAACCAAATCGTTAGTCCATAATTGTGGACCCACTTCCAAGAAATTAATCTAATGAGACTTATTTCCACATCCGACTCTGCATTAAGTTCGCCCTTTGTAACACGTTTTTAGAGGTGATAGGTACAATTAATTAAACATATTTATATCGAAATATGTTTAACTTATCTGGATTTTCCTGTATAAAAGTGTATGGCATCATCATCCATTTTTACTACGAAATATATTACTTGTGTACACGTAATATATGAGATGAAGCATAATGATACGGTCTAAGGATGACAATATATAGGAACGTCATCTTCACTCATTATGCCTTCAGGAACTAAGTCGAAGTGTATATCTATGTCATACCCCATAGTAAGAAGAATAGGGGGCGAAGTCAAAGTATCATTAAATTGATTAGACGCTTGAAACTACTCATATTAACATAGTCTATCGTATAAAAAAGATGATTTCGAATGCGAGTACACATAAATGTTACATCCCTTTAATTAATAACCACACTCTTTGAGAAACTTCGCAATAAGAGAACACAATTCTGTTATTGCTACAAAATGAAAACTTCGCATTAGGTATGCATACTCTCACTGCGATATGATAGACAGAAGCATTTCTGATTATTTCTGAACATGACATTGTTTTGTCCACAGCAAGCAGATGGTGAAGATGAGTTGAAGAAGCGTCAGTTGATGGAACTGGCTATCATAAACGGGACTTACCGCGACTCTAGCGCTAAAGCTGTGGTACCCGTCAACGGTCAGTGCCTAATAAGTATGGTCGCATTCATGTTTTGTCACTAATCTAGCATAAGTAAGGGCTTAAGACTAGCATAGAAGTCAACGTAGTAATATCTGATAAAAATTCTGATGTGCCAAAAAAAAAAATCAAAATTTTGGTACCTAATTTTGATACTCAAGTTAACTATTGAATATCATATGTTTGTCGTCGACCCATTATTGTCCCACTGCTGGGCACTGGTCCTCAGACTGAGAGAGTTTCAGGCCATAGTCTACCGTGTCAAATGCGAATTGGTAGACTACACACACTTTTGAGTTTTTTTTAAGAACTCTAACTCGTGTAGGTTTCCTCTCGATGTTTTATTTTACCGTAAAGCAATGATAATAATTAATATCTTATACACACATAAATATTTATTTTTTTCTGCTCAGAAACCACGACAATTATATTATTCAAACTTTTTATTATTCAAACTTTTTAGAAAAAAACGTAATAGCTCCTTTTTTGTCTTTTAATTCAAATAAATTATAATCAATGTAATCTTGTAATAAATACGCCGAAATACTAAAAATATAGAAGTAATATTGATTTCTCTGGTCTTAAGCTCTCAGACATAACCCATTTCTTATAAATTGTGTATAAATAATTTGGTTGGTATGTGTTGAAAATTTAATTTGGGAGTCTGACTTCTGTTAAACGTTTTGTGTCTAATGTGGATTTGTTTCGTATTCTGGGAATAATAACTACTGCTATATCTGCACGGTCTCATCTTACTGAGATTTGAAATATTTTATTTTTGTATTGAATTTTGCTACTTTATCGAGCATATAAAAATATAATATTTGGGGGAAAATAATTTTCATCAATTCTTCACGTCACATGGTCACTTTTTGTAATAAATTTTATTGTACTTATATTCATTATCATATTATCATATTGTCATAGTAAGGGTTGTGTTGGATGGACTTGATTCCTTACGGTATTCTACAGCCAGCCCTGGATAATGATGAAAGAACAAAATGCATTATAAGTATCATAAGAATAAACTTAACATAGTGATAAAGTAGGTATTTATAAACTTAAATACAAAACTATTACATATATATAAATATATCTAAATAAATTCCATTGGTAATAAACATTGTATTAAAGGTTCAAATGTTTCTCAAATGTGCATATTTTCAGTTTTAACGGTGAGTCATCGTTGCAAGATGACTAACTTGATTCATTTGTAGCATGTTACGGTCGTTAACTATTAACATGGGTGACCTCGTGACACACCGTGTGATTGATTCTATGGGACTTGTTTTGCCAATGACGTAAGGAGCTTTTCCAGTTGCTTAGTTTACTATACGGAGAATAAGTTGATAAAAGTGTTTCTTGGGAACAATAATCAAGTTCTTTGAAATCAATTCATTAGTACATTTTGACCACATCACTATTATTGAAACTTAATCTAAGCTGCTCCAATTCATCTTAGAGACAAAAATGCGGAAAATAAGTTAATAAAAAATCTTGTATTCAATTATAGTCATATTCTTTGAAATAATTTTATTACTAATTATTTTGAGTTTATCACAAGACAAGAAGACGTTTTATTTTTATACGATACCTCCTTAATCAAGTTCCAAAGCATTTTACTGAAACAATTGTAAAAGCTCCACGCATACGTTACTAACAACAATCGCCCTGAAAGTCGTAAGCGACTGACTAACGTTATACCAGACGGGGTTAGCTTACCATTGATACGATAAAGGGGAATCCACAGCCGACGAGGAGTGGCGACGCGTTGCTGCTGAGACGCAGAGACTTTTGGCGCCGGGCGGAGGCGTGGCTGGCGTCGGTAGCGTGGCTTTACGTACTCAAGCCCCATTGGGAGCGCCATTGATCATATCGCCACGCATGTCCGGAGCTCCGGGGGCTCAAGCGGGGCTGCTGAACGGTACCGGAGCGGGCGCTGCAGCGGGACTGCTGTCCCCGGGCGAGCCCGCCCATCAGCTGATCTACGCGTCCCCGTACGCTGACTACGCGAACTACGCAGCGCTGACCGCGGCCGCCAACCCGCTCTTGACGGCCGAGTACGCCGCCGCCGATCATACGGGTGGGTTGTTCGCCCGTTAATCACTTTATAACGTTTGATAACATCTGGATATATATTTATTTTACATCACTTGAAATTGTTAGGCATGTAAATTTCTAACAGAAATAGCCCCAATACAAAATAAATCCATTATTAAAAAAAAATCGGAATTCTCTGGATATTACTTTAGTACTTGAGATTATAGGCATGTAAATGTCCAACAGAAAAAGCCTCAATACCAAAAAAAAAAACTATTAATTTGTCATTTAACTAAATTCGCAGGATGTAAAATTTCATTGCAGTTCTTGTAAATTTTGAGGACGTTAATTGCTAATAGATAAAGCCTAAATATAATTTCAAATAAATATTCTATTCATTTGAAAAAAATCAGAATTCTTTAACAGATGCCAATATTGAAACATAGGTAGGTACTGGAAAATTTCGCTAACGAAATTTCGAAAAACAAAACCGTACTGATTTAATTTATATGGATTTCTTTTAAATATTTTAATCGAATAATAGTCTAATACACTCGTTACAAAAATATTTATTAAATCAAAGGAATAATGGCATACGCTTAAACTTCTCCTTTTTATATATGTATATAGTAGTTGTCCACTTGTTATCAAATGTCCCATTTATACTAACGCTGAAAACGGTACCGGGTTAATACCTAAAATAGTCCAAACACTCAAATATAGTCAACTTTTATCGTTTTAGGTAGGTAATGATGATAGAACAAATTTATTTAAATGTTATACATAATGTTAAGAACATGTTAAACTCAATTTTCAATCTGTTAGCGATAGAATAACTGCATGGTTATGAAATAACTTTGATTTTTTCGTAATAACAAGTCATAAGAAACCTTAACGTTGCATGACTTTGTCGATTGGACGTGGCTTGTCTTGCCTTAGCTTTCTGAACATCTTTTGAAGGAAACAAATCGAATATATAATATCAGATAGTTTATATTCATTCCGGTAACGAAACTAAAACACTAATATTCCGTTTATATAGCAGTCCGGTAAAATAGGGCCGTTTTCCCGATCCGTCACTACTGAGAAATGCAACTGACACACTAATTTGTCCATTCACACGCCAGCCCTGCAATACCGGACCGATTTTTTCTGATTCGTCTTTACTGGAATTTATACATTCCATAATCCATATGTTTACTGGAATTTACACATAACACAACAACTTTGATTCATTTTATAATAAAACTACTGGTAATCGCGATCCGGTAATTATACATACCGGATCATGAATACTATCACAATCAATCAATCCATACATATGAAACTGTCTTTATATTGAAATTCGCTATTGTCCCATTGATGCATCCTACCTCCAGATTTACCAGATCGCTTTTTCATACTCTCCGAAATTATTTCCAAATACTGTACACTTTAATCACGAAATAGACGGATCCGATAAAAATGGTCGTTCAGCCAATCGCAGTGTGAATGGGCGTAACATTGGACTCCGTGAACTAACGACTAATCCATATGTTTAACGTCATTGAAACTGTGTGTGAATTAAATGTTTTAATGGGGTTGCAGCGTCGAGGTACCTACTCGCTGGCTTTTGACATTGGCCGCAAATGCAGACCTCAGTAAGATACGACAGCATCCAAACTTCACCGTATCGCCCGACGCATCATTTTTACCGTCCCTGACTTTTTTCTATGTTCCCGGAATCTTTAAATCATAAAGCCATGATCAATTACAATTATAGCTTAAGTCTTCATAGATTAAGTTCGATATAGTATAGTGACTCGATTATGTACGATGTTAATGATTTATCGACTCTTGTTTTCGTATCCGTTTGTACAGATGATATATAAAGTATATTTTGTTTTCGAACAAACAAAGAATTTTTATCGATTATTTATTATTATTTTAACAGAATATTTTAATTATTTACACAAAGTAATATAATTTTATTTCAGGTATTTATTGCAAATTTTATTTTATCGTTATATCGAATGGCAGTTCTATTACATTTCCTTTATGGAAAAAACTTTTATCGTTATTGCAACTGCCAATAGAAATCTTTTAAGTTACCGATGTTTCGTATACAAAGACATAGTTTATATCCGATATACACATTTACCTACCTTTGTTTTCGATGACCGCATCATGCAACATTGTCATCATGAATTGTGATAACCCTTGCTTGTAACACAACTAATCTATTAACATTTTGTTAATGTGAGACCATACATCACAATTTTTGACTTTTGTCTGACTTAAAATTGTTCTTAAATTCTTGCATGTATACATTACCATTTTCTAGATTTCCAGTATGTGAATAATTCTTATTAACCTCAAAATCTCTGAATGACAATATGTCACACGAACAATTCAGCGATTACAAGCAAAAGGGACCAAATACGATTTGATTTTTTACAAAACAACGTGCACTTAATATTTTAACAATTAACCACACTGACTTCATAAATATTTAATCCACTTGTCTTACCGCCAACGACTAAACAAGCGACTAATGTTATCTCAATAGATGGGATTATGTCATAATATATTAGATGATCAATATAATAATATGAAATTACAATTTATCATTATAGAAAAATCCATTAAAGTTACATCAAGTAAGTAATTTTATCAAGCATAATATACCTA
>DWNE01001188.1:0-23099 GCA_018249875.1 Cecropterus toxeus | reverse complement strand
GTTTTGGAATGATTTTATTTTTGTAACTGAATTTTGTATTTAATTTTATTGAATTATATAATTTATTTTATTCCTAACGTAATTTTAATTTAAACTGCAGTTCCATTTATGTTGCACCTAAATATAATTTATATTTAAGGATTTTTATATACATATTTATTCACTACACTAACGCATTTGAGAAACCTGCAATGTTAGATGTAAGTTTTTAATAAATAAACAAATATTGATATGATCTAGGGATATATTTTAATTTAAAATCGGTTTTTCTTTATGAAGTCTATATTAGTTCACCACCTCAAACTATTTCAAAGAACATTGAGATACAATCTTACTATCACATCATTAGATGACACACCAATATGCCAGCAATAGTTGTCCAGTATATGAAACGTAGCTAACACTTCTATTGAACTAATTTATTTATCGTTATACGTATACATACGTATTAATTACGCATAAATGATGACCTATGACTCGGCAATAAAAACTAATACTCGATTGCAGCGCGGTAGCGCAAAAGCAATATAGACTTTTTGCTTTAAGGCCGTGTCGTTGTAGGCTAGAATTGCTGCTTTGCAAGAGCGAGGCCACTTTATAATACCACTAGCGGAACATTTCCTCCACGTACCTAACGTAGAGGAAATGTTCATGTATTTTTCAGCCTTAGCACATCGTTACTAAAAGAGCCGCGTTTAATATAGTCGAGCAATTTAAAGTGTTTCCACAGACGAGAAAATTATTTGATGCAGCGCATTTTGTGTCTTATTTTCTTTTGTATGAAACAATAATAAGAAACTGTATATCGACTGTTATAAAATAAATAATGCATGAGTGTTGGACGGTACAAAGCCAAAAGTTTTTAAAATTTAACTCATCTATCTGTAGGCCGAGAATATAACCGATAATTTAAAAGTCTACTAATACTTCTGAATCGTCTCTGGAAAAGACAGTAATATGTTTCATTTTAATGTTCTACGTTACAGTAAGCTTGTTACAAGAAGTCCATTTTAACTACATTTATTTCTGTCCACAACGTGTTAAGTAATAGTAGTATAACGCGTAATAACTCGATGAATTCATATCATACATGTGTAAGTACTTTTATCGACTGTATCGTACACAGATCCGATTAGGGCCATATTTTAAACTTTAACCGTGCCGCACTACACAACACCGTACTTCATCTGCCTAATATATCTAGCTTAGCATAGATTTGTATTCATCATTGTCAGGGGCTAATGCAAGCTTAATAACGAACGGCGCGACACGACATAGCTCATGTCCAGTACATCAAATTAGTGCACTCCAATGTGTTGTGCGACACAGTGCATTTGTAGCCTTCACTCGATGCCAGCAATATCGCACAGCGAGGCGAGGACGGCGGCTATACCAAGAGTAACAAGAGGTTAGATAATAAACCACGTCGTATCTCTGCTCACTAAATCTCTCTGGGCATGATAGCCTCACAATCGCTTTCATAGTGGCTCTTGTTTCACGCACCGCCTGCGGTTGCCTCGCTATAATAATAAAATTGTGCTTCGGAATATTTTAAAACAGAAAATACTAGCTTTTTTATTCAAGGTATCGAACAATTTCAAAAAAAGCTTTTCATTGTCTTTTTATTTGTGTCCGTGCAATGCTTTAAATTTAAACTTTAAAAGATATTCACGGTAGCAAAGCTAAATTACTTTTACATTTGCTTACTTTGTTACATTTACCTAGCTAAATTGTTAGTTTGCTCTAATTCAAAGTTAACCACGTCTAACTACATTGATCAGCCAAACATTCGGTCAAACTCCGTCTGAGTTGGTAAGATCCAAGATGGAATTCAATTATGCAGGGAACGCTTATTTGAACTTTTTATTAAGAAGCCCAGTAATGGCATGTTTTCAATTAATTTAAGCATCAGCGCTCTTCAGTAAATATTATATTTTAGCTTCAGACATTAATGTAGAGGAAAACGTATCAGAAGTATTTAAAAGTTTTACGAATAAAAAACGTTGATTCAAATTTAACTACCACTAAAGCAAATAATATTATGTTTAAAGAATAGCTGTTTAAGTTTAAAAAATGAACCGTAGCTTAAAATTGAATTTCATAGATTAAATGTAACCTAAAATCACGATCAATTAATTTCTTAAATTTAATTTACTTTGATGCGATTTAAAACTCACAAACAGAAAAAAAATAAAAATATCTAACGTCTTTTGAACTATTTTTTCACAAATCTATGCGATATACAGTCACTCAACTTTCAATTTTACCATATGTATAAAATGGAAATAATAAAAATAAAAAGTAAATGGGTTTGATTGCAATAGAATCCTCGCTCAATCTGTCGAGTCGTTATAGAAAAACTTTTTTAATATCAAGCGTAACATTCCGTCTGTTCGATTGGAGACACCTATTTAAGACAGTGGAAACAAAGGGCTCTTATGTGAAAGATTCCAAGTAAAATTGTGTTCCGGAGCAGCTGCGGATAAAATTTATAGGGAGGCTGCAATACCGCCCTGCCGCGCCCCGAGACGTTCAGTACGCAGCATTAATCGATAGGTCGACAAATAAATCCCAAGTGAGTTGCTTAAACAACTTGTATATTTTGTATTGTTGATGTTGATAATTTTACTGACTGCGATAGAATGTGGATACTGTTTATCGAGCGTATGTACTTATTTACGTATGTGTGTATGATTGAATATGCCCATTGCTTTGGTATGGGCTAAGCCCAAACGGTTCGACAGATGTGACATATGACATTTCATTAGAATCGCTTTAGTTTGAATTATTTTAAGCAATCTTTATTATGCAATCAGGTTTTTCTTTAAACATTTTTTACAATGTTACTTTTCATATTATAGTAGTAGCATAGACCACTGTAAACCGAGGTTAAGTACACATGCAACATCATCGACAAAATGTCGGCAAGCAGTGACTACGTAGATAGTACATACGTAGTATCGGAGTGTCTGTACCTGCGTTGTGGTAGTGTGATAATTACAAAAACGTGTTTAGGATACCGGACTGGCTGTCCTATCATATATCGTCACTCGCAGCCTTGTGGTTGCGATGTGGTCAATCCGATTGCGATTTTCCATAACTATGGTTGATTAGATGGGTAAGGATAGACAACTAATTACACACAAATTTACAACCGCTCTCGTTGACGTTGTGGTGTGGTAGAAGTACCTACGTGTGAATAGGCACTTATTGGTTACTGCCCAAAAAAGGTAACATCTTAGGTCAGTCGTAGATCCATTTAACCCATGATATGAAAATATTTAATCCTACGTCAGAATTGCGTATATACTGTACTGAAATAAGTCAGAAAAAGGTGTAACTATCTGACACGATAATGCAACCAAAATGGTGCTGGGGAGAACCGAGCCACATAAGATACGACAACATAACATAAAACTAAACCGTTTTTTGTGTATAATTTTGTTGTAAACTCCGTTTTACTAAGTTTACTGTACTACTCCAACCGTCTGTATTTGTATTTTATACCGTCAGTTTATTCGAGCCACGCGTTAAAAAAGTTACACTGTAAACAAAGAGACATAATATTTGCTGGACGTTTTGAATTCCGATTAGATTAACATGCCATGTCCAAATTTCGAACAAGGTACAGGCAATAAATGTTTGTTGTCAAAACTTTGTGCTCGATTGCGAATATAAATTGGTGACATTTTATAAACCTAGTTAGTCTAATATTTATTCTCAAAAACTAATAGTTGTAGTAAATAAGTATTCTCTTAACCTCCTAGTAGTAGTAACCTAGTAGTTATCGACTCATAGTTCGTATATTTCATAAGTAATTCTTTACTTCAGAAAGGTACAAAAATATAAAAACAAACGTGTTAAATAAACGAGACAAAACATGATTCTCATTTTAAAGCTTTAACGTTCGCAGAACCACCTACAAATACAAATAAAGGGGACTGCGTCAAAGTTAATTCAATGTAATCAATGATGTACGTTCACGTTATAGGACGTAATCACGAGCTTTATACTGAACAGTCGCTCACGGGAGTTAGAATAAGGTATCCAATATAAATAGGGACAGGGGGACATTTGTCCGGCGAAATGTCCGCCTGCCAGGTCAGGTGGCACACGGTAAAAGCGTTGAAAGCATACATAAATTTACACGATGTGGAGCTGTATAGGACGCAGGTGGCGCCAAGCACTACAGCCGAGAAGCCTATACAAGTATACAACTACAACCATTAAGGTAAACATCGCCTCTACGTACGCTTTTATGTCCCATATATTGCTCGCATTATAACAGCAATTTTCAATCAGATTCAGAGTTTTGCAGTTTCAAGTGTTTTCTATTGTAAGAAAGAAATCTCACTTATACGACGTTGCAATCAAAGGTTGTTGAAGCGACGTGTGTGCGGGCGGAGATAGGAGCTCCGCTAACGAAGTAAACAATCGACACAGACAATCGCGTCCGACTAGGAGCGGGCTAACAGCGGCTCCAAGACAAAGGGTTGATGAATCTGATTATTTTGTTCTACTGTTTCCACTCCCGCATGAAATCTAAACAAACCCTTCGAACCATAGATCCGCCCGCCATTTTACTCTACGCCCGTAAACACGGTTTGTGAAGCACGTAGCATGGATAAGCTCCTAAATAAACTGATGAATAATCGTGAAAGCGTAATTTATGTAACAACCACACAACACAACGAACCTTTTATAATACATTTAAAAATGTCATGTGTAATAAAAGAAGATTAAAGAGTATTAAAGTCTGAATCTAACGAATTATTTTATAACGTACATTAATCAAGTATGTGTATAGTTACCAAGCCGATCTACTATCAGGGTCCAAGGTTCGATTTTCGGTGATGCGTTAAAGTACTTTTAGATGTCTGTTCATCAATTTTTTATACTTCTGGTCTTATATAGTGTATGCGTAAGCCTGCAAAGTCATTATTTACGTAGTAACTGCGATCTCGGTTTTTATTAACACTGCAATTTGGAACACGGAGCCGGCACATATATTATTCAACAAAGCATGGTGTAGACTCCTTTGGCTACCATTACGCATTCCGTCGGACCGCTCGGTGCATGCCAGCCTGCCGCGGTCGTGTTCTACAACAGACGACAGCAACACAGGGACAAAGTGACCGACCATCCACCAAAATTCCATTCCAGTATCTACCATTCCGTTCAACACGTTTTGCATATGTTACGTAATGTATACATATCATTTAGTGAAATATAAACTTTTAATTATTATTGATTTGCGTACAACATTGAACTTCGTATTACATCATTGTCCCAAGAATTATCTTTAAGTAATTCACTAATCCTATTATATCTCCGCAACTGAACTTTAGTGTTCTGTGGTCCCTAAGTATCAAACTTCGCCAATATATTTCAGCACCAAGAACTGGGAAGGTTTACTCCCCAGCAGAAAGAAAGGAAGCGAGCGTGCACTGCACGTTATTTACGACTCGCGATTCCGGCGCGGTTAAGACTATAAAGGAAATCCAGTTCAGTTGCACCCGATGCATTCTTGCTAACAAAACATTTAGTATACTATTTACTTTGAATATTCATATAACGTAATTTTATAATTACCTGAGTACATGTGTATATAGGTAACTGACTAATTTACATACGTATAACACATTGGGGAATGCTTTATATTATAGCCCTTATCTTAATATAATCCTTGTGCTAATGCGAAATGATGATTGCATGTTCATATCACGATCGCATCAATACAACATGACATATAACTTCTTTATGTATAAGGTACTAGCTTTTACCAGCGGCTTCGCTCACGTCAACTAAAAAACAATACACTTCAAAATTTTCAAAAAGTATCATATATTTTTCTAATACCTCTGAGAATATGTGTACAGAGTTTCATGATAATAGGATGAGTAGTTTTGGCGTGAAAGCGTAACAAACAAACTTGCATTCACATTTATAATATTAGTTGGGAAGTAAGGATACTCCAAGCAATCACAGTACATTGCAAAGTCCTGAGAACAGTAACTGTTAAATCGCATTTAATAATATATTTCTTCGACAACACAATAAGTACGGTACATATTATGTACTTGACTAACATATACAAGTACGTAAAACTACATACAAGATATATAAATTCAAATACAACGCTACAAACGTTCTAACTTAAGACAATCACGTCATTATGTTACTTGCCCTAATATATTCACCCGTTACACTTATGTTCTGTTACTTTTGTGCTTTTTTATTTCCCTTTAATAATAAAGCACATTACACTGGCTCATGCAAATAAAAAACTCGCGCTCGCTCGTAACTTTGAATGCAGCGTCACAGATACATATTTATCTGGGGAACAAACTTGCAAGCGTTCCAGGGACATAAAACGTTACTTAGCGAGCCACAAATCCTCGTAACGCTAAGCCGAGATAAAACACTAAGCCTGCGCCACAACGAGTCGGAGCTCAAATTTTTCACCTGCGGACTGCGCCGCCGGCACGGAATGTGTGCCACACTGGATATTACCTTCACAAGAATTATGATATTCTATAATGAAACCCGTGCTGCCGCATTAATCACATATTAGATTTCATTTCGGCTCATATGATTTTGTTCACACGCCTGCGAATGGCTTGATTTAATTAATTTTTTATATGAAATAAAATTATACTTATAAAATTTGTCTTCTTACTCCGGTTATGGTTAGAATATTTCCATCAATTTCAAACTTTTAGACATTCAAGCATTCAATATTATAGGTATTTCCAATGTCATTAATTCAATAACATTTATATAATACATGTACGTATAAAACATATTTTATTATAAGTTAATCGCAATTTGTACAGGTTTACGACTGATATAATTTTCTCTTCTATTCTATTCTGGAGATTTTAAGTGTTAAGTCTTTCATAGCCCCTAAAATAAGGCACACGAGGACCGTAATAAAACGTTTCACTAAGACATTTAGCAAGTCGTAACTCCACCTTTAACGTGGATTAACGTTAAGTGTAAAAGTAAAATAATTCGAAACAGAAGTTTTATGGGGCTTTGTCAGTGACGCCGATGGAAAATCCCTTAAATAATGGGTATCGTAATCCTTGATATGGATCCACGCGGGCCAATCACATTTCAGTAATTCAGTGACATTTTCCACGAGAAGCACGAATCGCGCGGAGAGATCCCCAAACAGACAAGAGTAATAAAGCCATTAATTCCGCTTTACGCGCAAATAGCATAAATCAGACTGTACCGCCTCGCACCACAAGACTGCTCGGAGCGGCGCATCGCCCAGCCACGGGTAAATTAAGCTCCTCCCGTACGTCCTCTTATAGGCAAAACCACAAGCCAACATAACTCTTAAATTAAATCAATCGGTTTAAAATGCCGGAAGAAAATAGCCTTTATAAAACCCGCTAAAACGACGTTATCGGCCCTTGCACCGAGATTTATGTGACGTCTTTCCTCTAATAGTAATTCAGGTACAATAGTTACAGAAAGCAGCTTTGAGAGAATTTTCCTCTCACGTTTTGTTACTAAATGAAGGAAAACAAAATAAGTCTATTACAAATTAATATATTGTGCCACACTATGGACGAACTGTATTAAAATATTAATTAGGATTAACTGAAATTCTTGTAAATACCCAGTAATTTTGATCATAAACTTATGAAACGAATAACATAAGATACTAAAAATTCAATCTACCTACTGGCCTCTAAAATTTTTCACATTTTCGAAATGGTCAAGAACTAGTTATCATAAAATTATTTCGATTTTTATCATAATATAATATGACAACGTGCATACCTTAACTAGCTGGTGAGATTATGTAAAAACCCAGTTTTAAAAAGACGCCCGAATACTTGTGAATCTGTAAAACATATATTTTTTGGGTGCATTCATCTTCATAAAAATTGAACCACAAATAATTATTTATTTGTGGTTCAATTTTTGTGATTAATTATGGCGTTCCTCCATCAATTTTACATTTATAACTCCCACTGAAACATGAGTATTACCTTAACATAGGGATACTGATATTTATTTTATGATAATTGTATATACATTTATAATTGTTTATTGGGACATAATTTCTAGTAGCCATTATAGTAATTCGCTTCCATACCAATAGTGTAAATATATTTATTTTAATTTTTCACATTGGTAGTTTTCAGTAGAATCATACATAGGATTGATAAGCAGAGAACCTTATCAAGCATAAAGTCCGTCCATTGTATTCTTAATAAAAGGCTTAATAATAAATGATTAATTAAATTAACCTAAACTGTACATTTGTTCTTTATAGAAAACATGGCATTCATCAAATTATAATCGTAAAGGGACTCAGGGTACAAATCATGAACAGACTGGAGCCAAGCAGAGTAGTTAATCCTTTTACCACAACGTCATTACGGCGCCATCGGGTCGTCTAGCAGACGACAAATAACATCAATTAATTTGCTTCTTTCTATCGCTTAAAATACAATAAAGTAATTATTTTTCAGGTGAATATATATTTTGATATTGTAGTTTTTAAAGTTTTTAAAGTTTTACTTCTTCAGGCGCGTCTTAATTATTGGACCGTAACGATATCACAGCTATAGTTTACATGTAAGACGATTTATCAATAGAAATATTATAAAAACTCCGTAGTATTATTACTTTTAGCAAATTATTATAGATATTATAATACTAAAAATATTAGTAAATTAACCACGTACAATGCAAATGTAAATAGTGTGCTAATAACTAGACTATAGTTATAGACTACAGAGGATTTTGAAAGGATATATTCAAAACAGGCCAGACCAACATACACTAGGCCACAAAGTTACAAAGTCTACAACGGTGGAGAAACAAGACTTGTAGTCTTCATTTATTTTTAGTATGGTGTTCCAACGATTTATTTACTCCGTGGTTGAAAAAGCGAGTGAATTGTCAGCTGTCGCCAAAATTGGCTTGCCTGTCACTTCAACCACTTTTTTGTTGGTAGAGTTATTGATTAAGTATTTAAATTTATGGAGGAATATTTTTCAAAAAAGAACCTATAGAAATAGGCGTACGAACGAATGTACGTAACGAACGTATGAGAATAAAAACCTGGACTGAATTTATTTCAAAGGGCAGAATCACAAAAAAAACATTTCACGTGATCATTTGAAGATAATAAGAAAGATATTTGTATATATACTGCACAATAGCATACATATATTTGCATGTTTTTTGCCTTTTTATGCACAGTTTGGAATCTCACTGGAAGAAATTTTATGCTGAAATAAACAGTCCTATATTTATATAATATTAATTGTTAATTACTTGCTGTGATGAAAAAAATATAAATAAAAATTTCACAATCAACTTTTCATTTCACGATATCCTGTCACTCACTTAATTAGTTTGTAATTAATTAAGCAACATTGATACTCGAGACCGAACGAAATTTCGCTTTCGGCTTTAACCTAAACTATGACAGAAACGGAGGATTACAAGATTAATTTATATTTCGACACAAATCTAGTATGTCCAATTATCCGTACATTCACGTTGAAATGAATTCTAAACCCATAAGCTGGACTTTAACAACAACACAATAGAAAACTATTGCCCAAAGTGCGCCTCACAGACTGGACTCAGTCTTGGGATTATCGAAAATTAGATTTCGGTAAGACGCTAGAATCGGGTAGTGAAGAGTGCGACGCTCTGCGCTCCGTCAGCATCGCCGCCCCGCGCTACGCTGACAACCCGTACCGATAAAATTTCATTATCCTTTCCATTACATAAACAACCACGTTTGTTTTACTGCACTCTACTTAACGTTTATCTCGGTATTTCCGACGCCGTAAACGTGATCGGAAATAGACAGAAAATACAAAAATTGGGCGCCTCTCAGATATATTATTTAACAGAATAAATAATTGTAGGAACGTAAAATTGCTGAATATTTAATTTACATTACATTCTATTTCAAATCTGCAAGAACCTGCAAGGAGGTAGAATGAGTATTATCCGATCGGGGAAGGATATCCGTCACACTTACTGTTAACGTGGAACAGTTCTTGCGTTTCGATAAAAGAATGTGATTGCCAATACTCACTTTAATACAAGCTGACCATCTCACTTTTCAGGAGTAGCAACGCATCTATGAATTCAGGAAGACGTCTATTTTATCATGAACTTATTGATTTCTTGTATTGTACGGCATAGAACCTCCAAGTACTTAGTACATTACAGTACTTGGGCATTGTGAAATAGGCCTAGAGTGATAAATATAGATAACTATTGTAACAATGATGCCTGTTCCAATTTGCAACACGAAGCAGAGTGTGGAAGTAACAAGATATTATAATTAAATAAGGCTGATAGGTTGTTCAAATTCGACATTATACGAGTACCTGTTTTGATACGTGATTGTAATATGAACAACTGACGTGTATGGAATATTTAGAATCTTCTTAGACGTAATTCGTTGATTACATCGTCGTAATACTGTCAATTTAATTTCTAACTCAGACCAAAAATAAAAGATTATGCGTCATGAACAAATTCAGTGAATTCGCACACATATAAACCAACATATCTAAATAATTATGTACGGTACATTTACGTACTGTTTTTACTAAAGCCATAGAAAAAAGGAGATATGTTGTGTGTGAGAATACGCGATGCAAATAAAATTTTGACATGGCATGAAAGTACACATTCATGTAATTTACAATGGCGCTGTCATTCACACACGTCTCAGTATTTGGACTTCGGAAACATAATTTGAGAGACGATGTCTCTTTTGTTTTTGGTCTCAGAGTTCAGACCATACAATAATATATAATCCCTGTATAATGACGTAAAATGGATTAATAAGTTGGAACAATTTATGTAGTTAATAAACATGAAAGCCATTATAGGTAACAGAAACAACAAAATTATCAGAAAGAGGTTAAGCACACTGAGCCATTCCGAATAAAAAGGTCGCTACTAAAATAAATTATTTCCCGATTCGGCCGTTTCGATTCAAATTGAAAGAGCGTCTCTGTATAGAGATTTCTCTAGCCACGATGGTAGAGAGAATACAAATAGTAGCATAAACGAAAATAAAATGGCCTCATGAATCGTTTAGACTTGTGTATTCCGATAACTTATCAACGAAATATGTACGTACGAGTACCAGAGGAAATTTGAATACGTGACTGTGTAATTCCTGTAAAATTACGTTTTTCTTCGCGATGGGAGCTTCCAGTAACGGCTACGGTATAGGTAATACAAACGTGTTTTAGTTTTTTTTGTAATATAGAACTAGCAACGAGTATTCATTCCACTGGATAGTAAGAGGTTCCTGCAAACCATAGACATCTGTAATCAACCCCAGATATAATCAGTCTTACCTGAGATTGACCACAGGTCCGTTACTACGCCTCAGGTCTCCCTTACCACACTCTTCAGACCAGAACACAGCAGCAGTATAACAACGGTGTTAGCGTTGTTATAAGGCAGAAATAGGTGTGGCGTTGTTGCTTCCGGAGTGGAACGACAAAGGGCTCTACAACTTTCAATTTTTCTAGCTTTTATACATTTCACAAACAATTCACGAAAACTAAATTTATATCGAAATATTTTATAATATTTCCCAACGCATAATACTTAAGATACGACGAATCAAATACACAAATTAAGTCATCCACTTTCGTTCTCATTAGCATTCTAAGAACTTAGAAATTTGTCATTATCCAGTGGGACGGGGATGAATTATTTATTCAATACATATTCGTAGTCGGCACACGTCCTCAATAGATAACTGGCATAATTCGCGCAGGGATGGCGCGCATCCCCACGAAACAATAGCAGATTATCAAACGAAACGACGTAAATAGTCGCCGAATAGGAGAAACAGGGCGCCCTGTTTGGGTTAAGGGCCCGGTGGCTACCCGCCGCGACTGGAATGCCAGATGAGCCAAACTCTCAGCAGCCGATGACCAAACGCTTGTTTTCTTACATAACATTCCGATGATTCAATCAATACCGGCCGTTGTCCGTAATGATTGAAATTCGAGCAAATGTAATGAGCACATTTCCAAGTAGGTAATATGTTGAAAATGTTTATACAGTCGCGGCTCGCATTGATTCAATATTGAATGATTATTTACGTAATAACCATCCAATTAAAGTAATACACTTGTATGAAAAATAAAGTGAGAATCGTAATCGAATCAAAAAGGTGGTAGAATGAGAATGGTAGGTACGTAATCGGAGGTAACCATCACCACATCTCTGTGATTTTTTTCTGGAAGCATCTCTTGTTCTATATGGAGCTGAAGTTTGTATATACTTGGGTGGTATTGACTACTGACCATCGGTAGAGTGCATGCTCGTTTGATAATTCAATATTATAACGCTTTAACGCTTTCTAGACTCATACCACCCTACTAGGATTTTTCCCGGCGTTGTAAGTACCGTGGACACACATACAGACTAATACACAAACAACCAAATCCAGAACAGAAATCTTAAATCATCATTCAGAGGCTTATCTGGCCAGGGATCGAACCCGGAATCCACTGAGCGTCAGACCGGTACATTTACCGTTCCGCCACGCGGGTCTTCTAGTCGCAATTATGAACTACGGAACCCTAAAAATACTCGTAGTTACGGTATGCACAATGCCACTTTCTTTTACTTTGGATAAAACAGCGCATTCTGAGCAGACCATAAATCAACATGCTACGAGTATTCCCTATTCCTATATCTGTTAATATAACGCTGTCGTCGACGTGACGTAGTTTTCAACGGAATAATATTCCCTATAGAGTACATACACTTGTATCTAAGGCAAATAACTTTCATGCATCAAATACCGTTGTGTGATATTTGAGGAAGAACAATTTCAATTTTACATAGTTGAAAATATTACTCGTTTTATATAACATTTACATCGCACGGGGCTGAAGGGAATTGCGCACGGCACAACTAATTAATTTCCTTTTCTAAATATTCTGCTATATTTTATATATCTGATCATCCGATCGGACCGCTTTAAGACAACATTCCATAATGAGGATTATACTTTAGTCTGTAAGGAATTAATACCGATGATATCTTCTAATATATCTCCTAATCTCTATACTTAAATAAATATGTAAAAATAATGTAATATAAATATTTGTTTATATAGTTTGGTTCAGTAAAATAAGTCTTATAGATAGCTCCAAATATATCGTTGCCCAAAAAAATGGCTACGGCCCTACGGCTATTCATACTGAACTTTAAGCAAAAACAAAAAGACATAACATTGAATTATTACGAAACTAAAACGATTAAAAGCATAAAACACTCATAACATTATACTGCGAACTAAAACACTCCAATTCCGCTGCTTTCAACGGTGGATTAAATGAAGTGGATTCAGTAACAGCGTTTAATTGAAACTGTAATAAGTACAAAACAAACACGACATAAAACCATTTAAAATCGTTTAATTGTGTACACCGCCACAATAGTATAGCGCGCGATTGTTAATTATCTCGACTTAATCGATTATTGCGTAGTCTCCATAATAAACCAACCTGCAATTTAAAGCAAGGGTAAATTATGTGCTCTCTCCGAGTTACGCACGTGTAAGATTATGTGATCCCAGAAGGTAAACTTATTTATAGGGTTTTGTATCTCAAAAGGAAAAAAGGAACCATGATACCATGGCCCACATTGTTTTCTGTAGATCCGTTTGTCCGACAGGAACCTTTTTCTGAAGACCGCGTAGAACTATCAAGTTGAAATTTATATTAAATACCCGAGTCTACGATCTTTTTCAGCTGTGAAATAATGAAACTTGTAAGTTGTCGCCAATAAAAGATATGAACGTTTATGTACTACATTTACTGATTTTACAAGCATTGACGTACACACCCTCCTAGTGTGTGTTTGACTTGCACTTGCCTGATTATATAATATAAGTAGCAAACGCAGCATGTCGACCACCTATGATATAATCAATTAAGTCAAGAATTCTACTTGAAATATACGAACTAAGTTAGATCCTTATAAATGGAGACTAACCACACCCTCTATGCTCGATTAGCTGACGAACGAAAGAGTTTCTTACAATATTGACCACAACTTAAATCGTAGGTCATCATATACGTTTTTCATTTTCGAAAAAAGATATATAAAAGATAATAATATAAACCGATACAACAGAAATAATTATACAACAAATATTTTTTACCATAAACGGAAAATTTCCAGCAGTCATAATGAGTTGAATTTCTAAACATGAAACACGAATGAGGAGAACAAAATGTTTCTCATTATTCCCAACATATTTGAATACGAGGCCGAGGATGTAATAGTATTATGTGACAATTCAATTAACCGTGCGCGACCTGATTATGTCTCAAAATAAAGAGCTTGCTAATAGTAGCGCACGGAGGATAAACAGTGCGACAGTAGGTTCGTTGAAAAAATAAAGGCGCGACGACGCCCGAATAAATGAGAACGGCGATAAACAGGAGGATTCGTTCCGAGCGAAGGGTCGATATCGAAATACATTATTCCCCGATCCGAGTGTTCCGATTCAAATTGAAAGAGCACCTCCAACATGAGATTTCTCAGGCGGCGAGTGGGCGCAGAATATAAATCGGCACATAACCAGAAATGGAAAGGCTGTGAATTTCCGTTTCGTGGCGAGCGGTCGTGTTTCACTCGTGCTCTATTACATATGCAGAGACCCCGGAAAAAATGTTAATTACACATTAAATAACTGCTATTCTTTTCTTTTTACTTTTAAGTACCAAAGTAAATTAACAAGTTCTTAAAAGCAAGAATATCTATGTATCTTTATAGTCACTTTAGTAGGTAAATAAAGTACGTATGTCGCTATTCGCTAAATGATTTGCATAATAAGTATATTCATGAGCAACTTTTACAACGCAACGCCGTCACAAAATACATAAGTAACCTTTATTTACTTTATCAAGTAGTTTATTTTTTTTAATATATATGTATAAGCCAATTAAAACATCTATTAAGTTCAAAAAACTCAAACCGATTATATATAATGCTTTTTTGGTTCACGATTACGAATATCCCATAAATACTGTAACTAAAGTGAATACAACAACTTATGCAGCAGAAATGGGACTTACGGCTCCTCTCATCGTGTATTCTGCCCAATTCGCAACACGCCCAGCCGATATTTACGTAACAAGCGTCTTTGCTGATTCCTGACACAGTCTCCCTCTTCCTTAAGTCGTAACAATAATACTGGGATGTCGCTTATATCGGATATTTACTTAACTAATCTACGTCGGCCTTATTTGTGAACTTATCCAATTAATTCTCTGATTATACCTCTGATATAACCAATACCGTTTGTGGTTAATTAGCTTTTAGTAATAGCCCAAAAATATTAATAAATTGGTAAGATATACATTATCATTTTTTGTCTTAATTTCTAATGAAATAAACATTTAAGGTAAATTGATGATAGATTTTGCAACTGACTTTAGAAACTTACGGAAAAAAAGTTTAAAAATGTATTGTAACGATGTGTTGTACGGAAGATGTATTGTAACGATTCATATTATGTAAGTAGGTAATAGTGTACTCATTCTAGTTACGAATATTATTTATGTATAGATATTCAATCGATTCAATAACCGATTATTTCGAAAGTATCAGTAAAGGAAACTTTACAAAACCGCTCAAATATAAAGACTAGCTCTGAAAGTGAATCTTGGAGTAGAACAAAAGAATATCTTGAAGAAAAGTTTGAGCGGTGCCTTTAGTTTAAGCGCGATGAGTTGGAGTCGCCGGAGGGCGCTACGAGCAAGTCGTGGGCAACGTCGTCGGCACTAACTTTATTAAGGACGAGACGCTCGCGCCGTCGGTGAATCAAGGTGACGAGCCTCCACAATGCCCTATTCAGATTTTAATAGCTTCACGCCCAATTGCGCTTCAATACGGCTCCTGATCTCGGCTAGTTATTTAATTAAACAAAGATTTTAGAGATGAATTCTCGCATGGAGCGGTTTGATATTAAATTATTAGGAGCTATTACGTAATTTTCGGACATAATAGTAGTCATTATAAGGTAATTGCATACGTTCATAGTTGCATTAAGCGTTCGAGGAGAGAGTAAAACACACGCGTTGTCACGAGAACAATGGTAAGCGACAAGTTGCGGGGCTGGGGGGCCGGGTTGACGCAAAGTTTGGCAATTATGGAGACCGCATGTCTGAGAGCGTCGCTACACTCATTACGGACTGAACTGAAACTCTACTCATCTATGTTAAAAGTGTATGTATGGGACGAGAGGTTACATGTACCTATTTAAAGCCACCATTTGCGTACTTCATTGAAATGTTTTGACCCATAAATTACTATGTTTAGTACGGAAAATCATCCAAAACTGAAGTAGCCCCCTAACTAGTACGAATTAGTCAATCGTATTAGATAATAGTCATTTAGAAGACTTTCAAATTAAAATTATTTAATCAACGGTAAAAAAATATTTAAGCATTAAGTCTTCAGGACCCCTAAAGACTTAAATATTTAATTTATAGAGCGAGTGAAAATTAAGAAACTTATGAAATATGTTATATTTATTATCTAATACGTCAATCTGGTTCAACAGAACATGAATATTAACTATTTGGGGTTATTTTTTATTACGTTGATTTGCGCCTGCGTGTAAATCTTGTCCGCGTGCATGTCATTCGTATCCTATCGTTTTATAGATATTTATTTTGTCATATAATTATATCAAACCATAGGCACGTACGACGCGTACAATCATCGCGATGAGATAAACAGGCCGACATAACCCGCGTGACAAGAAAAAGGCCCGTACCTGATTCAAGTTGTCAGAGGTGTCAGAGTGCATGTATAAGTACTTTTGAAGGGTTCCCTCTCACCAAAATAGGTGAAAAGTTTATAACAATGTCCGCTATGACTTCTCTAGGTGGAGCGCATTCGAAATGTTCAATTTTCCATGACTGGCGCATAAATCAGAATTAATTTGACCGCTGGCGAGCTTTATGTTGGCTTTGAGGACCGCCGTGGTTTGTGGTTTATTCGCATACATCTGCGACCCCTACCGACTTAAGAAAACCCCACAAGAAGTATTCTTACAGGGTTCGGGGTCAACGCATGATTTCGGTGGCCAGTTCACATCACCTACACGTAAGATGACCATGCCACCAAATCGCTCGTGCAAATTATCCAATGTGGCATGAGATGTGTGGTACGTAGCGCCATCTCGTTGAAACCAAATGTGGTTGGGCTTCAGATCATCCAATTCTGGTTAAAAGAAGTTGGCAATGGCCTGCAACGTCGTTCTTATATAAACATGGACCGATGACGCCGCCAGGCCTGCACATGAAATAGTGATTTTGCAGGATGCATTGGACGCTGATTAAAGAATATTTTTGGTGAAAACTAGGATCAGTTGGGACCTGCTCCAAAGCACATTCAGCGAACACATGTTGTTTTCTATGGTCGTTTGTATTCAGTTCCTGGGTCAGTTTTGTACGGGTGCAGGCGCAAGTCACGGCGCAAAATTCGCTAAATTGTGGTCTGCGAAAGACCGAGTCTTTGTGAGCGACGAGAAATCGACTACCTCGGATTCTCCTGCCTTCTCTCACGTACAGCGGCCACGTTTTCGGTAGATCTTGCTTTTTATCAACATAAGAGTATTGGTCGACCGTTCACGGAATCAGTAGACTTAAATTAATCTACCACATTGCGAATCATTGTGGCAAATGTAAAATGGGCGTACAACGCGGTAGATTACCCGAACAGAATGTTCTCCACATTCTGTTCGGGTAATCGGGTTCGGGTTATGTACCTACATGTGCTTGGACGTAACTTATAAAATTCTGCGTAGATAAAGGTGAAATATCATTCCACAGGTCATTACTTATAGTTATCGCAGCCAAATAAATAAAATTAAGTAAGTAATAAATAAAGCATTGTCTTTAATTGTGAATCCATCGCGAAATAAAAATAAAAAACTACCTCGAAACTGGCATAGTCACGTATTTCGGCAGAGCTTAAAAAACTACACGAATTTATAAGCCGAATATGACGGCTCGATTCCCCGCCATTGTTTCGCAGAGCCGCGGGGGATGACAAGCATTGTGTCACCAAACGTTCGTGCGCGTCAATTCACGCCGCTCCGAACAAAATATACGCGATATTAACAACTTGCGATATGGAGCCGCGGAAAAATATAGCTCGCGAGGAATTTACTATGTTGTTGTTTATTTTTTACGTCTTTCATAGTTTATAATCCGGTTTCAAGTCATAAAGTCTCGGTATAAAAAGTTCGTAGTTGTATGTACTACGCACCTCAGTCGGATGACGTCAATTAATTGAGGATAAGAGAGGTCTACGTTCAACTTCTGAACCTCATGATATTTTTTTCCTTTTAGTTTTGGCTTGTATGACAAATCAAATAAAAATATTTGTAGTTGCACTTATCAAATAATTCACCAATGAGTAATATAAATTTTTGGGCAACCGTATTGCGACCGATCGAAGAACGCACAAATTAAACATTTACCTATGTTATAAATTCCGTTGTGTGGTATATGCTAAAGCTTCACACTAGGATCCTGCGTTACGAGTAGTACGTATGTACATAATTTTATCACCAACATCCAAAATCAATACGTTTGATAACATTCATATATTAAAGATGGATTTAATACAATGAACTAGAGGTTCCCAGACTTTTTCTCATAGACCACTTCCAAAATATAGCTGGTTTCGGTAGACCCCTTACATGTCTATCAAAATGTGAATATCAAATCTTACTATGATTGCGGCTGACTTCCACCAACGAATGATTTTTTTTTAATTGATGACAAAAAAGGTTAAAATACTATATAGTCTATGATAGAAGAAGACAAGCCAATATTGTAGTTACTATCGAAAGCAGATATTTGTATACCCCGCTTACGAATTATGGACTCTAATTTTATTTGTCACACAAACGTAGACCCCGTCGAGTCACCCGTAGAACTTTAAGTGACCATCTGGAGTGTGTGGTCATGTGGTCCACATTCTGGACCACTTGGGGACCACGGACTTAAACGAACATTGTGTTATAACGTAGCGTTATTCTTTGGAGACATACAGAACAGCAAACCTAAAGTTCATGTTATATCGTGTATTACGAACGTACCTGCAAGCTAGGGTGCACGGCGAGCTGCAGCAGCGTGCGCACAACGCCCAGATGGCCCTTGTTGACGGCGATGTGCAGCGGCGTCTGTCGGCGGCGGTTCCGGGCGTTGAGGTCCGCGCCGGCCGCGGCCAGCGCCCGCAGCGCGGCGGGCTCGTCGCCGAACGCCGCGTGGTGCGCCGCGCGGTCCCCGTCGCGGTCCTCCGCGTCCGCCTCCGCGCCCGCCTCCACTAGCGTGCGGATCACCTCCACGTGACCGTTTTGCGCGGCCGCCTGCGTAACGTATACACAATTAATATATTATTTTTGTATATATAACTTATTTTTGTTAATTTTTAGTGACAGCTTGGAAAGGCCCTCTAGGCAAGAGAAGAAAAGGAAGACATTGCGCAAGATGGGAAGACGAAATGTTAAAAATCGCTGGTGCAGATTGGTTTGTTGGAGGAGGCATTCACCTGCAAAGGGGCTCTTACAGAAGATAAAAACCCCACCTTATAGTGTACATATTTGATCGAAGCTTATAGTAATTTTCTTTTTCTTTTTTATTTTTTCTTTGTTACTTGCTGTTAATAATGTATGTTCTTAATCTTCTGTCAAGGAATAAAAGGCTTTTTATTTTTTATTTTATTATTTAACTTAGTTTTGTACGTATAACATAATTATATATTTATATAAGAATACTGTTATACATTACTTAGATTATCGGCGAACAATCCGTCAATAACTTGACGAACAATGAAAAACATGAAAAGGTCGCGTATGAGATTATGCAACTGTATAATCTATTGATTAGCGTTAAAAACTACATCGCGTGGATATCGGACCAGCGTTGTAGTAAGTATAAAATACACCCGTGTGATATTTAGATATTCATGCCTATTTGTATGTACTTAATTTGCCTTTGAGTATATTTCCTTTTAAATATTAATGCGCGCGCGATTCTTAACCAGTAAATAATGATGCTGTGTCGTTCTCATCCGCATATTGTATTCCTTATACATACGTATATATTGTATACCTTAAAGATATCATACTTACTTTATGTTATAAACGCAAAAGTTTATAAGGATGCATGTATATTTGTTACTCTTTCACGTAAAAACTACTGATCCGATTTGGCTCAAATATGATAGACATTTATGATATGATTAATTTTCGAATTATTTTCTTTGGTGGGAAACCCTTCATTAGTTCCTTTCGTCCGCAGGGGTAACTAAGAGGATATGCCGAACTTCTACCAGCTAAAGCCCCACGATAGTCTTCTGAACGCCCTTCGTCGGGACTACAAGTACGCTAGAAGCACCTGGCACGGGGTGGTTGGCTCACTTCTATCTATACAGCACAGGTAATTCCCGTAACACACATCCCGATGTCACCGAGAGAACCTGCACCAGCCGGGAGGTCAGTGACTCATGCCGCCGGTCCATGCAGTTTTCTAGAAGCAATAGGACAACTTCCAAAGTCCTGAGGCCGCTCATTCAGCCTTTCCCTCCATTTTCAGTCATGTATTGTAGAGCGTGAACTTCTGCTAATCTGCGTCCATGGACGTGGGGGTTCCTGGCAGAGAAGATATTAGGAGAGGAAGACGCCATTTTACCTCTTTCAAAACGAGTGATCCTACTTATAAACGTAACATATTTATCCCGCCAACCTACAATCTCACCGCATCAGTAACAAGACTGGCAGCATCGTCATATTTATCCTCCCGGAACGTGATGAGCGTGTTGTCCGCGTAACATGGGAGCACCCGGGGTAGATCACCCCCGCAGCACCCAGTCGTATCCGAAGTTCCATGCGGTGTTCCACAGGGGTCAGATCTAGGTCCACTCCTGAGTGGTCTTCCGACTGAGGAACCACCCCCTTTAATCAACCACAACCCACCAGTACAGCCGTGCGCCCGCCGCAAAGCCGTTGACGTCAGACGTGGATGTCTGCGCAGCGCGCCGCTTCGCCGTTAGCCGCCATCTTCACCAACTCGTCATTCGCGTCCGAACTCGTTTAAAATTAGTGTGATCATAGGTCCACTTTTTTACTGTCTTGGCCTTCTCTTGAATACGGGTCACGTAAAGACGGCCTTTCCTCCCCTACGTGGCTTCTTCTCAAACGGGGGGTCAACGGATACGTCGAACCCACATAGCCTAATACCTTACTATGTTTCTCTGAAAATCCTATCGCGGGATTACAGGTACGCTAATAGAATTCTTTCGCCTAGTTCCGGAAGTTCCTAAAGTACTCCTGCCCCCTAAACAATCAACCAACCTGCAGGGCCGTGTGTCCGCCGTACACGCCGTTGACGTCAGCGTGCGCGCCGTCGGGCCGCGCGAGGATGTCCGCGCAGCGCGCCGCGTCCCCGTTGGCCGCCGCCTTTACTAACTCCTCGTTCGCGTCACCCGTCACGTGCGATTCGAATAGCTTCTTAAGTAATACTGAGAGACGCTCGCCTATAAAATAAGGATAAGTATTAGAGACCAAGTCAATAGTGACCTTTATCTGACTTACTTAAAAAATGATATAAAACTGGGTTTTAGATTGAACGGTATGGTAAAGATAAAAATGACGCGTTAATTTTACTGTCTATTAAGCTTCGCTATTCGTTATCGCCTTAAATAAGAACAAGAATCCCATTTTTTTTAGGTTCTGTTGCAGATGTTTATGGGTAAAACTTATCACATAACATGAAAATGGACTACAAACTATTTAACAGCTACTTATTATATAAAATTAAAAATCGTAATCGAAATTATGCTAAGGCAAGTTGACCAAACTCTAAAATGCACGATATTTTCGATAACATAACATATTAATTCGATAAATAATCGTAAGTTCTCTGGTAATAATACCTGAGGAGTTCCCTGGAATGCTACCATCAGACGAGGCGACCTTCGTTACGGCATTCGGGTTATATGTCCAAGAAGTGTTGCATACTTCCACTTTGAGATCGTTGTCGTGATATATCTGTTGAACGCGGCCAATCTTGCCAAGAGTCTGTAACAAAACAGGTCAAATATGAAAGAAGTAAATGATATAGGAAAAAGTGTAAATCATATTGTCTGTTGTCTAAAATTTAATGAATAAAGTACTTCTTTTTATCACGAATCCGCAATATTAATTATAGGGATTTGAAACAGAGGTTTTGAGAAAGCTGGAACTCGCCGTTCAGTATAGCATTTTGGATTGGCCGTTTCGTACTTTTTATGGACTAATTAACCTGGACTCTTCCTCGTAGTAATTGCTTGGTTCGCATTAATCTGTATCACATAGGCTTTGGATGACCCGCAAGCTTTATGTGGCGCGCATCGCCATAAGATTTGACAAGATTTTTTTCGTTGACCTATCGATGGTTATGATGGCGAAAACGGCATAACCTTGTTTTCGCCATCATAACCATCCATAAACTAGGATTCAACTTGCAAAAGCTTGCCCATACCTGCTCCGAGGGCGTCAATAGCTGTTTACCTAAGCACCAGTTGTTGGAACCCATAACATATGGGTTCCAACAACTCCTTGGTTACATTTATAACCTGCTATGACGTCATACAATATAAGTCACCCACCGGCGCCATGGCCTCAGCCCACTCGCCGTGTCCGCGCTGCAGCAGCTTGACGCGCTCCTGGTCGGCGCACACCTGCACGAGGTCGCCGACCGCGAAGCCGCCCGCGACCGCACCCGCCGCCGCGCCCGCTGCCGCCCCTCCGCTGCACACCTGCACCGCACATAAACATCAAGTAGGAAGGTAGGACTCTTTTAATTCGACTTAGGTGACACGACTGACACACGAAGTTAGTAAAATCCTTGTGATTCGACTTAGGAGACACGAATGTCACAGGAAGTTAGTAAAACCCTTGTGGTCTAAGATTCAGCTGCAAAATCTCTACGTTCATAGCGTATTGAATTAAACTTACATTTTAACATAAGCTTATGATCAGGAGAATATAT
>DWNE01001187.1:0-23102 GCA_018249875.1 Cecropterus toxeus | reverse complement strand
TGATGAGTTTAGATTTCTGTTCTGGGTCTGGGTGTTTGTGTATTCGTGTTTGTGTGTTCATGGCACCCACGACACAGCAGAAAATCCTAGTGTGGGGCTATGAGTGTAGAAGGCGTGTTTTATAAAGGAAAAAAAAAACCGTCCACCAATACAAAAAGATATGTATCACATAAAGTTTTACTTAATTTTACTCGTAATAATTATTCACGAACAATTATGCTCTCTACCTCGATATTGAAATGGGATATATAAAAAATCATGAAGATTGATGGTTTCGGACAAACAATCAAAATAAACCAACTATTAATTTATTGTCATATTCTTATTGCATAACGCATATAGCTATACAAATAGGCGATTTAAAGAAATCAATGAACAATTGAACATACATAAAAAAATACATACAGTCGAACATAGAACCACCTCCTTTTCGAAGTCGGTTAAAAATTTTGATGTAATAAGATATTAGTTACAAGTAAGGATTTTTTTATTTTGCGGTTTCTCAAAATAATTGAAAAAAATCAGTCTATACGCATAAGGCGTTGATATATGCTAGTTAAAATGGAAGCTTCGCCCACGTTTTTGTTTTTCTACCATCAGAAAGCTCCATCTATCGAGTAGAAAGATTTTTTTCCCTTTCCCTTAACCAGAGTTGCCCTCATCGATCATGGCGTTATAAATGGCGCTGATATATTAAAGTTCCTTAAAATGTGGATTTTAAAATGCCTATTTCTTGGGAACAGAGCTTTTCTCGGACTTGAAACCTTGATAAACCGAAAAATCCTTAATCTTTAACTTTCATGAAAATCGTTTGATCCGTTTCCGATATCCTGATTACATATACATATATACAAGAATTGCTCGTTTAAATATATTAAATTAGATACAGCCATGAAACATACCAAAACACTCGTCGTATTGATAAGACTTATAAGATGTCGATTAATTATGTGCCAGGGCCGTAGCATAGTAATCTTTAAGTGTCCGCCTACCCCTATGAGAAACAAGAATGATGTATATGTATGTTTGTATGAATGTAATTGTTATGTCGTAATTTAAGCGTGGAACTAGAAAATAAGCTTAATTACATACCGTCGAGCGCTGAGCAATGATAGAAGCGCTGACTTATAGCTACATTAGGCGAGTGGCACGTTACATAACAAATAAACATGTACGTACACGATACACGTGTCCAGTTATCGAGCTTATATAACAAATGTGTGCGTACCGCACACATGCGTACTTTAGTCACATTATTTTCTTATTCACATATTTTTTTTTGTAAAATGCATACGATTCAGTTTCAGAATTACCTTTTGCCCATTTTATTCTTTTGTTGGATACGCGTTCCCGAATAAAAATAAGAAATTTATGAAGATACTCAGTTAATTTATTTATGTGTTGGATATTGATCAAGAGCATGGTAGATAGACTTCAGATCTTTGTTATGAGTATTTTGTTTGCATCACTTTGACATCAGTAAGTGTCTATCAGAAGATAATCTATGTCGTTACATAACAAAAAGTTGCCTTTGACATGATTCTCTAAAGTCTAAAGTCATTTTTGATACTTTTGATGACTGCTTATAGAGCTACAAGTTTGCGATAATGTAATTGTTATTGTTGATTAGACCGTTTCTGAGCCATATTGTTGTATGTCGCCGCGTGTTATTACTCGATAATAGCAATGCATTCAACATACGTTCTATCGCGCTGACTAACCGATAACGTTCGCCTGCTTATGTATACATACGCGTACACCTGCTAGGGTTTCTTTATCTAATACAAGAATAATTTCAGCAAATTCTGACTTCTCATTCAATGATTTTATCAATGGTGCGCAAAATTGCGTTGATTGCATCATCAGCCCTCAAAAAAAATCTATCAAGTAATTTTATAGAATTGTTTTATGTTGTATTTGTTGAGTAAATATTTTATTAAAAACTCACCTTAGTTTCATAGTGATTGTTTAATATTTTATAGTTGAGAAAAACAATGTTGTTCTTTGTTTTAAATCCACAATGTCTGCCAATTCAGTCCGCCACAATACCAGGGCCGCAGAAGACAGCAGGCGGTAAAGTTAACTGTCGGTTCGGGGCGAGCTCGGGGAAGGCAGTGAGGGGGGCAGTGAGGCAAGTGCACGTGCCCGCGGCCATGCTACTGTGCAAGCCACGCGTTCGGCGCCCTCTCCTCACTTGTTGAGCCACCGCAACGCTACAATCGTATATCGTATCGGAGTGGTTGGCCTTCGGGTCACATCATCCAACTTGCCTTCTTGTTCGTACACATTCGATCTCTTTTCTGCAAATATCTTTTGCTGTACACGCAAATATCGTCCTCCTACGTCAAACGTATGTTATAACGCAGTTCCAATGTCTTACTTCGATTCAACCCTTCTTTTACAACACCAAAGTTTATTTTTGAAGGAGTTATATTTACTGTTCGGATTGCGTAGTCAGATATTAGGTAAACCATTCTTGAGGAAAATATTTCATGGCTTTTGTTATGCTCGTTTTGCTTTTACTTCCTTTGAATTTATTTTTAGCCCAAATTTACGCAAATGGGGATAATATTAGTCTCAAAACATTTCTTTAAAAGTTACGATTGCAAAGAAACATTTATAACACTTTGAACAGTTAGAAATTGTTACGATTTTCATATCAACAACATTTCGTCTCTCAGTGCTCTTTGGAATATAGATATATAACGTTATAGTTAGGATTTGAGGATTTCGACTGTCGTGACCTAGCAAACGCATTCGCATCATACATGCTTTTCAATAATGTTATCTCAACAGATTTGAGAATAAAGAAAATCAATGAGAAGTTTTAGTGCAAGAAGTGTTTTTCACCAATTTTATTTAATAGTGTAAAGAAATGTCAAGGACGCAAGTGAAACTCTTATAATGGAGAACTGTAAAATGTGTAGTTAGCAAAAACTTTAAGCCCATTTAGGAATGGGTATACTAATGGAAACCACCGAAGTGAAATCAGTCACTGCATACCGGAGACGTAGTGTCGAGCTGGAGTTATTTGGCGCAATGGAAGCCCCAGGCGAAGCGTTCTATACCGATACCTTTCACACCATAGCTATCAATACCAGGGAGACAGAATTCGGAAGTATAGTCGAACCGATCCCTATTACGCTGAAAGCCTACAAACCGTACCACGCGCTAGGGCATATAAATGGATACGGGTTCCCACAGCCGGTTATAACGACTACATATTCGGCTCCTCGAGTCCCTGACATTGGAAACCCGTCTACTTCAGTTTCCGTCGAAAGCCCTGTCAAGAAGGAAGTCAGAGACACTCAAAGTGTGACAAGGCCGCCACCTAAGAAAAAATGGATTAAGGAATATTTGGGTGAGTTCATATTGCTTTATGCAATTTTTTAAATGGTTAATTATCTATATTGTGTGCAATATCTGATATGTTTTTGTAAGTTGTATTTCAATACGATGAAAAAGAAGAACTAATTCTGATAATATGAAACTAGAAAATAAGTCCAGAGTATGGTACAGCGATAATTTATTTTATTTATACTACAACATCCCTTGTATACGCGACACATTATTGATGGAAAAGCGTTATTTTTTTTTCCAATTGCGTTCATATTCTCGTGTTCTGTTCTACAGGTGTTGCAAAGCAAATAGGCACTGGCGTACCAATTTAGTTATCCTAGACACCCGTGTTGAGATCAACTTCAAGGTTTATTCCTGTTATATTTTATATCGGCGCAAACAAATCAATAAGAGTTCTACAATCATCAAAAACGCTTTCCACACTCATAGCCCCACATTAGGATTTTCACATTCTCCTGTATCGTGGATGCCATGGACGCACAAAGACGAATACACAGACACCCAAAACAGAAATCTAAATCCATCATATACATTTCTGGCCGGGGATGGAACCCAGGACCCACTGCGTGTCAGACCGGTATGGTGACCGCTCCGCCACGCAGGTCGTCAGGTGGCAATTATTGGCATTAAGGTTTCAAGAAAATTTGGTTGGAAAATATTCTGTAGTTTTTCATACACATGATAATAAAGAAGTAAATAACATTTATCTTACGTTCACTTATCTGTATTCAAATTCGCTCCGTAACGAAGAGCAAGTTCTTCATATCCCTTATAAACTGTCGATTACCTTCGCTACACTGGGAAGGAAGTGGCTAGTAAAAAGAAACAGTGTTATTGATTGTGTAGCTAAGGTTTGTTGCATTGTATAGTACCTAGATAGCGTTCCAACCACATCTTGATTAATTATTTACTAGCTGAAGTACTCGTGCTTCGCTACATGACAAAAAATTGGTTTTACTCGCTAATCGTTGGATGTACATGAAAAGTGAAGCGGACCTTCCGGATAGAAAAGGAAATGTTAACCTCGTATATGCCATTAAAAGTTGCTATTTTTAGCGTATCTTTTTATTTAAACGGAAATGTAAAGGCTAAAACTGAGTGTAGTGAAAAGTAGTCTATACATTGACGAGTTGAATAAGCTATATCCATGCACAATTTCATGTAAATTGGACCAGTGGTTCTTACGTGATTGAGTAACACACAGACACACACAATCTCATTATTATATATTAATATAGATATAGATACATATTAGAAATAATGAAACATTTTGCACCCACACTTAAGTATTCAAGTCGAGTAATTACAGTGACGAATGATTTTTTTAAATATTTTATTTTTTATGACACGTTAAATGCAAAGAAGAACAATGGTGTTAATTAATATTATTTTTATTTTGTTACAATTAGTGATCATTATGTCTACGTTGTAAGCAGGAGCGCATGACTGAGGAGGATGTGAGCGCCGATGGCAGTGGCAGCCTCTGGCCAAGGCCGCAGCCGGCACGTTGGAGTGCTCACTACTTAGTAATCGAATGCCGCACACTGACGTGGCATTATTTTTCCATTCCGCTATTTTCCCGCTGTTATTAAACAATGGGCGATACATAACTGAACAAACATAATTTATGATTGCCGTATCAATAGGCATATCGTTTTAGGGTTCAGTAGCCAAATGGCAAAAATCGGAACCCTTATAGATTCGTCATGTCTGTCTGTCCGCCCGTCCATGTCACAGCCGCTTTATTCGGAAACTTGACTACAGAGTTGAAACTTGGCAGGTACTTGGCCGATGTTGTAACGATTTTGAACGTTATTAAAATATGTACTTATTACACACGTTACATACTGCATGTAGGAGGTTGAAATTATTTTTTTTATAGCCCTTACATAAATTCATTTCAATTGCATGCGGAGGCGGATGATATTACCTTGTAAAAGTTGAAGTTGTAGAACTTGAAGTTCCAAATAATACTTTGACTAATAATCACAACTATTCATTTTTCAGAATCTTAGTTTATAATTGTTTTTTATTATCTTCGAACGGCCCACCTTTGACTCTGTAACAACTTCAATTCAAGTAAATTAATTATACTTTTTAAGGTTTTTATTATTGTTATAGTTTAAATGACTTTTTATATATTATCATACATATATTCACATCGGTATTTTGAGATCGCTAACACTTGGAAACACTAAAAAAACATCGTAGGGGATGAAAACAGCACTGAAATGTTCGGGTGAAAACTATTTCTATCCTATAAGTTTACTATATTAAAATCTTCGATTACTTCTAATTGTTAAAAAGTTAACTTGTTTGTAAAAAAATTTTGTTTTTCTAACATAAAACTCGGTTCATAGATATTAAGTCATCCTTCTTAGCATTTTGAAATGTATACCATAAATATATTCAATCTGCTGCTTACAGTTCATTCGCCGTAACTTCGAATGTATAAGCTAGGCGATCAAACAAAACTTTTATATAACGCTTGATGTTCTCTACAACTTTACCCGCGTTTGAAATAAAATCGTCCAGTGCAAGTTGGACTTGAGCACGAAGGGTTCTGTACTATTATCTACAAAAATGTCATTAAAATCACGTTAGTTGTATAGGATATATATTTATTTTATTCTGTTTTAGTATGTGTTGTTATACCGGCAACAGAAATACATCATCTATGAAAATTTCAACAGTCTAGCAATCGCGGTGTATGAGATACAACCTGGTGACAGACAGACGGACAGTGAAGTCTAGTAATAGGGTTCTGTTTTTACCCTTTTAGTACGGAATTCTAATAACATAACATCAAATTATAATAACTTTCGATAGAGTACATGGATTTAAAAAAAAATGTCGATAAGCTGTGCTATAAATACAGATATTCAACTAACTGTGCCACGCAGTTTCACCCGCGTACGCAAGGAAAGTCAAATTCTCTCAAAAATAAAAATATTTTCTCGTTCTTGCAACATTTTTCGTTGCTATTCCACTCTTATTAGACAATAGCGTGATGTTATATAGCCTAAAGCCTTCCTAAATAAATATACTAATCAACACAAAAATAATTTTTCAATTCGAAAAGTAGTTCCTGAGATTAGCGCGTTCAACCAAACAAACTCTATTGCTTTATAATATTAGTATAGATACTTTATTTTTTTTCTTTCAATGAAGCAGCAAACGAGCATGCAGTACACTTGATGTAGCCACTGCCGCCGATGTACATCTGCAAGCAACTTTATATAGAACAGGGGTTCTATCTGAAGTCGATCACGGATGCGTTGCTGCAACGAACGCAAGAACTGCTTTACTTTAGAAATAAGTGTTGCAGTGCTATCTCCCCGGTCGAACTACACTGGTTCTACCACCTTAAATTCAGCAGCTCTGTTTAGATGTAATTTTAAACACACAGACAAACAAGCAAATAAAAATTGTAGATACGGCTATTATTATCTATTTTCAGGTCTTCACACTATCTTTTTGGCAATTATATGTGAAAAAAATCGTTTTAAGCTACCGGTTTTTTTTTGTTTTAACGATGTTACTAGTCCACATTTTAACCATCTTGATAATTACATGGACAATAAAAGCTAGTTTCATTACCTTGCCTTACATTTGACTGAACTAGACGCTTGTTTGGCATAAACACGTACATTCTTCACGTGGTAGGTATACAATACGGTAAATGTTACCTCATTCCGTATCGTTGACGCGGATTTTTATTCAGTCAATAATTATAGAAGAAAATTATCGTTTACGTAACAGTCTGGCCAACGATTCGCACACATCGACAGCTCGTAATCCAATAAAGACGAGAGTGTGCGGTGGTGGCAGGCGTTGCGCAATTCGCGTAATTGTACCTAAAGTTTTTATACGAGATTAGAGACTGTTTACATTACAATGCACGTGGCTTGGTAATGGTCAGTTGCTATCACTTGTAAACGCGTCAATCGAAACTATACACCGTTATTTTATATTATACTGACTGAGGGAGTAGGTAATCAAATAATTGTCATAAGGAATATATGGAGGTTACATAATATGGGGATAGTGAATAATTAAAAGTCAAATTTAATGACTTGTAAGCACTACGTTGTAACTACAGGTATTATGAAGTAAGGTTGTGAACGTAAGAAAATTTAACATTGAACAAACTACTTCATTGAAACTACTCGAACATTTTTAAAGTTGTACTTCTTTTGACGCGTTGGGAAAAATCAATTGCGTAAAAATAAATTAGGGACGTAGAAAAAACTCTTTAATTATATTTATAATTTTAAACTCTCAATAAAGTTCTGTTTTTTTTTTAAGTTTACTTTGTAAGTACAGTTTTGTCAATTTACGTATTTCATTATTGTGCTACCCATGTTATGTTGATAAAAAACCGATAAAATAAGTGGCACGCGGGATGAATTTTTGGAGTTATTTTTGTTTTGTTACGACAAAGTTCTTACGTGCGCACAATGTAGGTACATAAATATCGAACGGCGGTTTTCGACATTGATGAGACACGTAACCAACTCTAATTGCGACAGGATATTAACCTTAAACCGTTAAAAACATTACCACTCCTTTAAATTATATTAGCGAAATCATATTAGCCTATAAATTCACCAGTTAAATAAGATGCATCCATGCAAAATTTCATGTAAGTTGGGACAATGGTGCTAGCGTGATTGAGTAACATACAAATACGATACGACGACTACAAATGAAACTTCTGTTCTATATGAAGTTGCTTACAGACGTCCATGGGCGGCAGTAACCACTTACTATCGAGTGGACTGCATACTTGCTACTTCAATTTGACAATAAGAGACTATACTTTTATTGACATCCCACGAATTCTGAGAGACGAAGTGATCAAGTGACTAAACCGCGGATCTCTGATTTTAATATCTGAACTATACTTCAACGAATTACGTATTTGATTAATGTCTAAATAAAAATAAAGGCTAAATTTATATATGATATTAATTTACAACTTACTAACAGACGGCCGGCGCAATATATTCAAATATATATAATCCTATATATTTAACTTATTTACGGTCGAAAGAATATTACGCCATTGAAATTCGCAGTTACACGTGGTTCGAGCGACGGTGATAAAACATGGGGACGTCGAGCCATCACCGATATCTGGGTGTTCACGAGGCTATTGACATTGAGATAAATTTAATGTGGCACGCAAACAATAGTGTCGACAGTACTTATCAGCTGTCATAATCTATAACAGCCTATAGATACTGTCCACTGTATTTTTTTTATCAGACTGAAGTAGCAAACGAGCATGCAGTCCACCTGATGGTAAGTGGTAACTACCGCCAGTGGACATCTGTAAGCAATCATTAGAACAGAAATTACAATTTACCAACGTTACAGTAAGGAAAAAAGTTAGTAAAAAGGAAATACTCTCTAAAAATCGAAATACTCTCTACTCTCGAAAAATCAGCTTGTTAGTACTAAATGATGAAAAGTGTATTAGGGATCCTATACCATCAAAGAAAATGTGGTCAAATCAAGCAACGACTAAAGAGAAAATGGATGCGTTTTCCTTTTTTTCAATATTATATATAATATCACCATCAGCAACGAAAAGTAAACCTGGAAGTATTAGGGCTTCATAAACAAGTATCGCTATGTCGCAACGCGAAAAGTGTTGTGTTTGCGTCCTTCTATCCCTCGACACCTCGATCCTGTTGCATCAACGGGGGCGGGAGGGCCGCGTGACAAGCTATCACATTCACATTCACGTGCCTAGCCCTCACGCCGCCACCCCCGTCCCGACACTCGCTTAATATACCCGAACCGATGCCGAACTATTTAGATGTAACTTCTAAACACAAAAATATAACATTGGTAAAAATAACTTCGGTTTTAAGAGTATAGTTAATTTTGTATTGAAATAAATTTATGATCTTGCATTGGAAGTATATTAAAAAGCCGAATCGATATTTGAAACAGTTTGTTTTCGGTGTTATTTTTTAATCAAAAGAATGAGTTTACATTACAAGGCTCTTTCTTCGTAGCTCCTAAACGAACGAACCCGTTTTGTAATTTTTGAAACCTTTATACAGATATCATTTTCAATGTAATAAATGTATCTATATTCTTTATACGTTAGTAATTTTCATGATTAGTAAAAAAAAATATGATCTAATGTCTGGATTACATCATTATTTTTTTAAAGTACTCTGCCACTTTTTCTTCGATGAAAAAGGTATTCACGTTTATTTGAGTCATGACAATCTCAGTTATAAGAAAGCACAATTGAAGCAATATTTGTTATGGTCGGCTGTCAGTGTTCGTGTCGTTTCGTGTCGTGACCGAACCGCCTGGAAACCTCCCCTGCCTACTAGAATTGCGACGTGCGTCACTACGCTTCTTCCCCCCAGTTACGCAACCACACTGACGTTCATGTTACCCTAGTATTGTTTCTGTCAGCTCGTTAGCCTTTCCACTTTTATTTTTTTCTCTTCGGTTACATGAATATGGTATTGACATAATTCAAACACCTGAACAATATTTTCGAAATTGAGTAAATTATGAGATAAGTTGTAAAAATTTAAATGCATAGAAATGTTATTTGTTGTTTGTTATGTTCAATAAGCAGTGTTTAAAAAGGCAAAATTGGTGCGTACCTCTAGGTTCTACTGACAGTGTTTTGAAATAAAATTATTTAAGCATATATTATAATAATATATAGCTTCCATATACAAATTGATATTATTATGAATCCTAGTCGTCCGTCCCTTTTTAATTCCGTAGGTAAAGACTTACTAAATCGTCATTTTCTATAGAACACATTGAAATTTTACAGCATAGTTATACGTCATTTTATCGGATATTATCTAGATACTCATATATAAAAATGTGATTGTGTGTGTCTGTTTGTTACGCAATCACGTAAAAAAAATAGTTTTTTGATTTCTTTTTTATATTTTGCATTATTTAAAGATGGCGAGCCTTTGTGTATACTGTAGCAAAGCACGGGGAGGCACTTCAGTTAGTAAATAAATATTAATAAAAAGTTAAGCTATGTGTTTGTAAGCTGCAAAACAAAATAGGTTTATTGTACGTATTTACATTTTGTTTGAATAATTTAACTTTATCGCTTCGATGTGCGTGTATTACACGCACATCGAAGCGATAAATATGATTATAATTAATCATCTGTAAAGAAAACAAATAATAAAAATGTTAAAGGGTTAACTGCGGTCGCGTGTTAACTGAGTACGATATATAAAACATAATACGAAACATTTTGGTAAACCACATACGTAATCCGACTCACAAAACTGCGAATGTCATCTATGTATGCTTACAGTTATCTTTTATTTTTAATAAGCCGTGCTCAGCGATTTCACCTGCGGTAATTAGAGAACAATCTATAGAAAACAAACAAACAAATCGTGGTGTTATAGCCTATAATAGCCTTCCTTGATAAATGAACTATTCAACACAAAGAAATTTTCATTTCGAACCAGTAGTTCCCGAGATAAGCGCGTTCAAGCAAACTCTTCAGCTTTATAATATTAGTAGAGATAATATCAAGCTGGAGAGTTCGATTTTTTGGTTGATGCGCTAATCTTAGGAACTACTGGTTCGCATTGTGTTTTTTGTGTTTAATAGTCCATTTGTTGTCCATTTATTAAGCAAGGCTATACTTATATAGGTTGTATAATATAATAACACGCTATGTCTGCATTTTTTTTCTTACATAGTAGCGGATGAAACGGCGGGACACGGCTAGTTTATTTATATAGACGTCAAGTGCAAACTTACTTATTGCTGTTTTTTTTTATAAATATGAAGTAGTAAACGAGCAAGCAGCCCGGATGGTAAGTGGTTACTGCCGCCCATGGACATTTGTAAGCAACTTAATATAGAACAGGGTTTCTATATGAAGTCTATCATACATGCTACTCCCGAGGACTGAGCTGGTCGCCTCATATAAAGTGAGCCGGGATGTATTTCTATTTACGTTAGATTGTTACATGTATTATATCGCCACGGTTTGTGACTAACGCTGCGATAATATGTATATGACGGCAATGTATTATAAACAAACAAGAATTGGAAAGGAAAACGGTATTTAATACCCTTGTATGTGTAATTAAATTATATTATTACATCATTAATTTGTTTACAAGCGTAGGACGTTTCTGAATGAAATTGTAATTTATAAGCTTTCATTTACTAATGGCTTCTCAGATGATTTTAAAATTATATTTACATTGCTTATACCCATTATGTAAAGTGTAATGCTTAAATAAGTTACACTTAAAGGTAGCAGAACCACTGAGGTTCGATACAACCGACTCACCAGTTTCTAGATTGAAATAGTTCTTGCGTTGGTAGTGGAAGGGAGTGGTTGCTGGCTGACCAATATATGAGGCGATACTCTACGTTCTTATGGGGTCGCAATACAAATAATGGCCGACCTTAGGTAGGACTAAAATTCTATCTAAGATTGACTACAGACGCCCATGAGCGGCTTTGGTCACATACCATTACGTAGACTACATGCTACTTCAATATTATAAATAACTAGCAGACTCGTGCCCACTTCGTTGGACATTAAAAAAATCTGTTTGTATTTATTATTTCTACCCATAAAGCCAGATGCTAAGTTTCATAGAGCTTGCTTCAAAATTGGCGAACTTTAATACAAACTTTTAACCTCTATTTAACCCCCTTAAGCGTTGAATTTCTAAAAATCCTTTCTTATCAATCACTTACACCCTTGTACCAAATTTTAGGGTTGCAGGTACAGTAGTTTCCTCTATGCATTGATATATAAGTCAGTGAGTCGAGATTGCCTTTAATATAAATATAGATATATAGATGTATTTAAACAAAACTAATCGGTGTCCCAAACTTACACATATGTATACACGCACGTGAAGCCACGAGACGTAAGCGCAATGTGATTTAAATTCAGTCAGATAAAACTTATTGACATAAGTATTTCGGTCTATGATGGGATTGAACTCGAATCGTTATGTATAATTCAATGACCGGCAGCTGTACAAAGTCGGGAACTTTGTGAAAGTCACGAGTTCACCAGCCCCGAGACCTATCCTCCTCCAGATTTACGTTAAATAATTCAAATTCATTGTAAACATTTCGAGTCAACGCCTCCTCCGTTTCTATGTTTTCCTATTATTTTCCCCGAGAGCCTATTGTGCTTTACGATGAATGGATTCTTTTTTTAACTCTCCCGAAGGTATTTATAATTTCATTTAACAAAGTTAATTTGGAAACGGAGTGGATAATACGTCTTTAAGAATTATGTAATTATTTTGTCAGTTTAGACATATTTCACCTACTTTTCGAGGGAAAAAAAGTTGTTTTAAACAACGCGATCTACTGTCAGTCCTCAATGTCTGAAACGTATGAAGTTTACGTGATATTAGGTAGGTAGTTGGTCAGCGTGTCGCTTAATCGTATCCATTTTGAGAGGAAACCTATGTACGACAGCTAATAAAGTGGTTTGAATATGATGGTTTGAGTACTTATTTTACACAGTTCCCATTTTTTTTTCAAACGTTAATTTTGTATCGATCTTCATATTATTCAACTTTTAATGTAACCTTGGCCGCAAACCGTTAATCGGATTTGTCAAATAACTGCCAATGTCAGTGACCAATGTGTTGTTATTACCTGCCATAGAGTACCTGTCGTGTCGTTGGTCAGTGCCTATTAAAAATGTTCAAGCCTCCATGTTTTAATATAATTTTAAATTAAGAAAACAAAAATACGTAATCAAAGAAACTGATCAATTAAACTCTATTTATATATCTACAATATCAAACATAACAAAAGCATCAACGGCGCGTATTTACGGACCAGTTTTTTCTTGGCATCGCGGCCAGCAGCTGATTTTCGGCGTGGTTGATACGTCAAATACATGCGTACTGACGTCATTTCACACAGCCACGCCCCTCTTTTATCTCTTTCTTTTTCATTAGTGCGAGCGCCTAAACGTTATATTATCTCACTCTCAAATGCAACGTGACTTAAATTAGTATTAAACAAAAATGAACCTTATTGTCAAGTGATAAAAATGAGATTCGTGTAAAGATGCGTAAAAGCAGATAACGTAATATATTGCTATCTCGTTTCTTTCTGTTAAATTGTCTCGCTTAATGTTAATATGTAGAACTTCTCGTATTGTATGCTTGCCTGGTACTTTACCGCCACGGACTGCAGCCGCCGATGAGTGCTTGACACGGGTTGACAAGAGGCGGTCACCGTCGCGTACACGTCCGGTCAAGAAGACTCCCTTGCGTAGTCAAAGTTGGAAAATTTCATAAGAAACACTACAATAACCATTTCGGTTTCTAACGTGGCGCATTTGTTTACAGAGGAGGAGCCGAAGTCGCCGGTGTCGGTGCGAGTGGTGACGGGAGTGTCGGTGGCGGCGCGCAGCAACGGCGTGGTACGGACCACGTCGCCGGTGACGGTGGCGGCCCCTTGCCCCGCACCCATCCTCGCCGCAGCGACGCTCGAGCCGGTCCTCGCACCGACCGCGCCGCTCCCCGCCCCTCACCTCGACTTTGCACAAGAACATTCCAGACCGCGTACTACGAGCAATAGCCACGGGTAAGATATGATGACCTGGTAGTGACGGTGTCTAAATCAGCTGGCGATATTCGGATTAATGAAGTTAGTTGTAGTTTATATATCTTCGCGTTTATAATTAGCCTTGCAATTAAAGTGTTTAAAGTACACTTTGTTTTTGTTGATATACCTTAAATGTAACAATTTATTAAAATACTAGCTGTGCCTTGCGGTTTCATACAAGTTAAAAGAAGTTTTGATCGAGTGAATGGATAACAATGAAATAAGACGTAATATTACCTCAAAATACTGTCAAAATATTCTTAATTTTTTGTTACTAATTTTCATCCCTCTAAACTATTTTTACTACACATATGACACGTATTACTTTCATTTTTTTATAGTTAACTATATTAGAGTGATATTAATTAATTTTATGTATTGACAACTATCTTGTACAAGATAGTCTGATATTAAAGAAACAAGCCATATTTATTCTAATATATAAAAATTAGATAGTGTGTCTCAGGGTAATTTACTCACGCAAGAACCACTGGTCCGATTTACATGAAATTTTGCAGGAATTTACCTTAACTGGTCAGTCTAAAGGCTACTTTTAATATCGATGTCGAATCAGCGCTATTTAAATATGGCGACTATTTTAGTGACGTCACTACGCCCTTTCGTTTCAGACTTTCATATTATCAAATTAAATGAAAGATAACACTATAAAAGTAGCAAACTTTTGATGACATATACGAGTTTAGCATTTAATTTTCTATCCAGAAGGACCTTATCACTTTTCATGTACATCTATCTCCAACGGTTAGCGAGTAATTAAAAAAACCTATATTTTTTATTACGTAACGAAGCACGGGTACTTCAACTAGGGAAACATAAGTGCGAGAATGAACGGGTCTTACAAATTTCACAACTGATCTATTTAAAATAGGTAATCTTTAATGCATATAGTGAGAGAGGTACGTAGTTCCAGAACATTCTAACCATAAAACGAATGTAATAAATGCAAGGGGGGTCCATAACGAAATTATAATTCATCCTTGCTTGTCGTCCTAGCATAGTCCATGAGCTACTTTGGTTTTCATCAGATTGCTGTCAAGGTTTGGATATTTAAGAGAGTTTTGTTATTCATATAGGGTTCGTTGCATACTAGACTCGAATAATGCGATCGATAATCCGAAGCCGTATTTTTGAAATTCAATTTCTATCCGTTGAATATTTAAGGCGTTTTGTTCTCCTCGTTTTAACAATATAATTTTTGTTATAGTTTATACTATTTCATAACAACTAAAAGTCGCAAGTAAAACCAGGTGGTAGAACCAATGCAATTCGCTCGGGCAAGTACCACCTCCACATCTATTTCTATCGTGAAGCGTTTTTTCCGTTTCGGTGGAAAAGCGTGGTTCCCGGCTCACTTATATATGACGCGACCATTTATTCCTCGGGAGTAGCAACGCATCTGTGATCTACTTCAGATAGAACCCCTGTTCTATATGAAGTTGCTTACTGATCCATGGGTGGCAGTAACCACTTGCCATCAGGTGGACTGCATGCTCATTTGCTACTTCATTCTTATAAAAAAAAACTCCGGTCGTATCCCGAACTGTGCTTTGGGGTGAACCAGTGCCCTTAGAAGAGTTATTATGTTCCTTGAAAACAATCATTGTTTTCATCGCCTCATTCCAAAATGCTTGCAAGGTATGGCCCAAAAACAAGCCAAAAATGTTGACAGTACATTGCAATGTTCATATATTTGCCCATGCAAAGACATATAAAACGATTGTTTTGATGAAACAAGATAAAATGTAGTTAAAGACACTGTAATATAAATTAATTTAAAATTCAGTTGCAAGATTCCACTTGGACAAACATACATACATTGCAAGTTTAATAAAAGCTTGTGAAAATAAGGCGCTACACGCGGTGACCGACATAGTTTTGGTTGTTTTTCGGATTTTATTGATTTCCCGGCATAAATTGGTAAAAATAATTTGTCCGTAGACTTCCTCAAATTCCATCACCGCCGTCCGTGGGCAGCAACGGGAGCGGTAGCGGTAGCGGGAGTGGCAGCGGTAGCGGTAGCAATGGCAGCAACACGCCGCGCGCCGGTACCCGTGAGGTACACAACAAGTTGGAGAAGAACCGGCGCGCGCACCTCAAGGAGTGCTTCGAGCTTCTCAAACGCCAGTTGCCCGCTGCACCCGACGACAAGAAAACCTCAAACTTGTCCATCCTGGGTTCAGCCATCCGATATATCAATGTAAGTATATTGATGCGAATTTAGACTATAAAAATATAAAAGAAAATAGCTGTCACGGAATGCCTAGCAGATGTGGAACATCGTGCTAGTGCAAGTAATATGCATAAAAAATAAGATTGCGACAGGAACTAAATATATAGCATGATGAAAGTAACGCCACCTACGAACAGTACCCTGCTCTAAGTCGAACTAACATCGCAGCCTAGTGCAAAAAATATATAAATGCAAGCAACGGCATGCCAACAATCAGGTTTACCTGCGCCTGTTGATGTTTCTTACTCTCAATCCTCCAAACTATTTTTATTGCAAACATATGCCATGCAAGGACTCGTAAAACATTGTTCTTGTAGTTCCGGGATTAGAATAGGGTATCCCCTGCTTGTCGTAAGAGGCCACTGACAGGGGCTTCCGGGGTTGCGGGTTGTAAGAGTGGGAGCTCGAACCGTTCTACTACCTCGGGAAGATGGTGGTAAGTGTGATCGTATACTATCGTAAAGACCAGGTGGTACATTGGGTCCAGCCGCACACCTTGGCTGCTCCCAATGGGGCAACGCGCTTGGAGGAATCCGGTTGCGTTCCGTTGGAGATCCCGGAGTTCCCTTTGTATCGCCTAGAACGGCCATTGGGGGGTTTTAGTCCGATAAAAAATCCACATAAGCCGGCGTCGCTCCCACGGCGTCGTTCAGTTTTCTCCCTCGAATAAAACAAAAACTACATTCATTTCATTATATGTATGCATAGGCGTTATAGGCCTTGATGTTTCAATGTTTGTTTTCGATTTTAAAATATGACTGACGTTCAAATAATAGTTTAATATGTGTGAAATATATATTACAATTTGTGTGCAAATCAAAAAAAAGTAGTTTTCGTTTTCAAGTAATTTTAACATTATGATAAATATAAATAATAACATAAAATAACAGTAGAACCGGATCCTAAAGCTTAATTCAAAAAAAAGTAGCATAGCTTTATTGATTATTACTGCAATTTTGAAGAATTTTATAAAGGTATTTTCAAGAAAAAAATGTTCTTCCAATAGCCACACCAGTAGTCGCGCTGTTTCTACGAACATTATAAATAAAGCTTCCAGATCGTAATTATAAAATTACAGTATTTTCTACTTAAAAGTACCTACTGTATTTTAAACAAAATAACAGTAAATTACAGTTTATGACATTTGACGACCTAAAAAAAAGGTATACAGTAAAAGTTGAAAATACAGTAGATCTACAGTGCATCTAGAAGCACTGACAATAAGCCTCAGATCACTAGTACTAATAGATTTAAATATTACATTGTATTCTATTCAAAATTTAAATTTTACTTATAAGACAGCGCAACGAGACAACTGCGCACATCGTCCAAGGATTTAACATTGATTACACAACAACTAATCTGCTTCTAATAAATACTGAATCATGTGCATCTTTTAAAGACTTGTGACGATGAACACATACGATCGAATTCCGAACCCATTCAGGAAACTATAGATATGTTTTCATTTTTGTCAACGTTACTTTGTTATCAACTTGTTTGGAAATGTATGTATCTTATGAGGCCATTAAATGTCGCTGCAAATTATAACGTTGTTAAAATTCGCTCAAAGCTAAAGTAGAGACAGAAGGAACCATCGGTTTAAGAAGTAACACATTTTTAGAATAAAAATTGATCACGTCTTTTGATCTCCTGCACTCCTAGTATTATTCGTACGATTGTTTTGCGCAATACACATACTTCGCATTTTTTGTAGCGGCTTGTATAGAATAAAATTGAAATGACACATGAATGTTGTAACAGTAACCCACTTAAGTTGCTTTGTAGCGAAAACAACTTGATAAATAGCCTAATTTCAGTTACTTACGTAATATAATCATGACTGTATTAAGTAGTACCTGTATTGCTCTTAAAATGAATAAACAATTATATTAAACAAAAACAAAATGAAATACACTTATGTATATATAGGGATAGAATATTGTGCATGTATTTATCTTTTGGAATTACATTGGTCGCAGGTGCTTCGTCGTAAGGAGCGCGAGTGTGAGCACGAGATGGAAAGGTTGGCGCGTGAGAAGATAGCGGCGCAACAGCGACTGGCCGCCTTGAAGCGGGAGGTCACCTCGGTGCGCGCTTCCTCGGTGCGGCCCCGTAGTATTGGTACGTGACACCTCTTTGGTTCTGATGAAGTTCTAGTACACTGTGACCCTGTTGTTTAATATTAATTTGCGTTGTCATTTACCACTTGTTTGATTTATTATTTATTTATTTACATTTTTTTTGATACAATTGTTAATAGTTTACGTAAAATTTCAGATCCTGAAGACAAGGAAAGGGATGATACTGTCAGTAATAATCAAGTGTTAGGTATTCCTATTAGTGTAAGTATTATCTTTTGTGTACAGAGGTTATTTTATATATTTATTTCATAGTAATAAACCTATTTTATATTTATAGCCTTATTTGTTAAATATTTCAGATTACGTCTTCTCCGCCGCACAGCATAGCTCGAATGGAGTCATCACCTCCTCACACTCTTAACCTTAGTACGAAATTGCGTACGCTGCCGATTCAAATCACACCCACTACTTCGCAGGTATGGTCCCCTAGTATAACGTTAGAAATTAGAGCTGACCTAATCTCGGATTAGGTTGATAGCGCTCCCCGATTTTGATGTTTCTTGAGTTCGGTTATTCTGTTAAAGCGTTTTTCTGTTTACGCGAGATTATTACATTTTTATTGAAAAAATAAACTGGTTTATTAATTTGAAAGTAACAGATCATTAATAGATTGTTAACAGTATTTATTCTAATTAAAAGTGAGACCGGTGTATGGTCTGGAATTAAGTATGAGTAGTTTTTTCGGGTAAATAATTTTATGACTTCATTAATTGCAGGTCGTACGGACGTCATACGGTGCGAGACATAATACGCTTACTCTAACAACTCTAGCTTCAGCAGAAACTAGTACGCCGGTAAGTCTCTCCAGTCCTTATGATTATTAAAATTATAATAAAATTAAATATACTTTATATATCATTTTTTGGTGGTTCATTTATTTCGGAACTTAATATTTTTTCAGAACGGACAAGTGACGGAAAATGGCATAAGTAATCCAATGACTACCACGACATTGGTGCATCCTGCCCAAATACATCTGCCTTTGTCTCAAGTAAGATTTTTGAAATACTACGTAGAGTGTTATAAATATGAGCACCTAACTTAATTTTACTTCGTAAAGGAAAACTTTATTAGCACCGTTGTGATTTGAAATTCAATGAAAAAACATTGGAAACAGATAATATTCTCTACGTACCTACTTCGTTCTCGAAGATGTAGATGTGACAATGATATATATTTCACTTACTCCCTATGAGCGTGAATAAAAAACCCAAGAAAATCCTTCGGGGACAGCCATCACCCAAAAGCACAACACATTTGGTCTATTGACCCAGTAGACCAAATATGATGTGGTGTGATCTAAACATCCTCATTTTTTTAGCATCATACATCAGTTTTGATAACTGGTAATCCTATTGTAACTTTGAAGAGTTTGTGGACAATATGTCTATTTAAAATATTTATGACAGATTAACCAGCCATATGAACATTTATTTGGCAGTCAACCGATTTGTTATGCTTTATTTTGATGAGCGTCAGTGTTAGCCATATACGATTAGAGAGTTATAGAACTCTTTGTGGTTTGACTTCAGAAGGACCACCACCACTCATTTCTGCCTAATAACAGCAGTTTTATGCATTGCTGTGTTCTGGCCTCAAGGGTGTGGTAAGGGAGATATATTCATCCGAGGTGTTCCAACTTAATCCTCAGGGGTGGCAACGCATCTGTGGCTAACCTTAGATGAGATTTATCTAGTGTTGATTACAGATGTTCATGGGCAGCAGTGGCCATTTACCATCAGATGGACGCATGCTCGACTGCTATTTCAATATTAAAAAAAAAGTTGAAATAAAATTTGAAATTCTTTATTATGAATTTAACGAACTTCGATCACCAGGCGAGAAGAAGTATTAACATTTTTAAAATTTTGTTTTAGGTTGTGACCAGCGGTGGGCTGGTGGTGGGCCCCGCGGCGCTGCAGCTGCTGTCGGCGGGCGGCGGCCTGCGCGTGCTGCAGGCGCCGCCTCACACCAACGGTAACTTCTGCGCTCCTAGTCACGATGGGCTTGTTTCATTACCCGACTGCGTCAGAAGGAGGGTAATGTTTTTCGAGTGTATGTTTGTATGCATGTATGTATGTATGTATGTTTGTTTGTATGTATGTCCATTTCTTTGGCACGCGCTACAGCCAAAACGGCTTGACGGATTGTGACGTATGATATATCATTACAATCGTCCCACTTTGCGTGACATAGGCTACAATTTTTCCAAAGGGCGCCTGGAAATAGAGAAAAAAGGGGGAGGGAGGGACGAATGACAATATGGGTATCAAATGAAAGCTAGTAAATAGACAAACCTAAAAATATATATCACGATCAACAAAAAAATCGTTTTAAGCAATCGGGTTTTTTGTTTTAATTTTTTTAACGATGTTATTAGTTTTTTCGTTATTGTCTATACTAGCAAATTTTGAAATTGGAACTATTTCGGCCAAATCCAAAATTCAAAAACTGGATACATGTAATTAATCTATATCTATAGTAATATGTAAAAAATATAATGTGTGTCTGTGTGTTATCCAATCACGCAAGAATCACTGGTCCGATTAATTAAGATTAATTTTGCATGGATGTAGCTTATTTAACTGATCAATGTATAGGATACTTTTTATTTCGATATTTAACGCCATTTAAAAGATGTCGATTTTTTTAGTAACGTCAATACACCCTTTGGTTTCAGACTTTCATATTTCTATTTTAAATAAAGGCAGAATGCTGAAAATCGCGAAGTTTTGATGGCATATACGAGGTTAACAATTAATTTTTCATCCGGAAGGCCCTTATCATTTTTCATGTTCCTCCAAATATCATAAATGTCTTAAAATATTGCTTTTGAATAAGTGATATATTTGTATTGTTACGAATGAGATGTAGTCATTAGCTATTAAAATTATGTTGTGTATATATAAACACAATAGAGTATATTTTGTTATGTAATAGCTCACAGGCTCTCACAATGTTTTTGATTTCGAAATTACCAATAAGATTTTATTAGCGTTTGTATAATTTCAGACATAATTTATTACTTTAAATTACAAAAAAAATCCATGAAAATTATATAACATTTGGGGCCATGTGTAAATTAACGTCATAGGATTATTTTGACCCCTCCCAGTTCTCAAGTTATAAATGAGATTTTATTTCTTACATGTATTGGCACTGTGACGTCAAGGAATTTACCACCATTTCCCACCCCAAGACACACTACATTGACTCCCCCCACCCTTATATCATTTGGTTTTTAAAAGGACGTCAAATTGGAAAAATGAAAATGTTTTCATTTCCAGGAATTACGGAGACCAACAGAATATCTATAAAAGAAAATGGGGTTGTAACACCGCCGCCTTCGTCTACGGGTAAGGACACTATAATATTCAATATCATGTATATGCAGTATTGCTATATTTTAGTCCAAACCCTCAACGCCTGAGAGTTCTTTAAAAACATAACATATACAAAAGCTATGTGAATTTTATTGTTCTTGGCCAAGGTGATCGATGATCTAAATGATTTCAACATTGAGAGGATGAAGATGGTAGGAGTAGAGTTCGACTGGGGATCGGAAGGGACTATATTTACCGTAAAACAGTTCTTACGTTTCGGTATAAGATTTTTTTTACTGAAGTAGCAAACGAGCATTGAATCCATGTAGACATCGTAAGCAACTTTATATATAACTTTATATTTATATAGAACCGAAGTTCTATCTTATGTCTATCAGAGATGTGCTATTCCTGAGGACTAAGATGGTCGCGTTTTATATAAGTGAGCCGGCAACCACACTTTTCCAACGCAACGCAAGAACTGCTTCACTCTAGAAAGCGATCGAGTCCTCAGGGTAGTAATACTTAGTTAATAGGGCAGTAAGGTTGTCTATGAAGACATAAAAATAAATAAATAACACTTTCTAGTCATAGTCTCACACTAGGATTTGTTCGTGTTTATAGCAGAACACACACAAACAAGAATATACAAATACCCAGGCCCAGAAAATAAATCTAAATTAATCGTTCAGATGTCTGTCTGGCCAGCGAACCTGTAACCCCCTGCTATTGGTATGGTGACCGCTCCGCCACGCGGGTCGTCAATATATCTAGGCGGAGCGGTCACGCAGTGGGTCCCGGGTTCGATCTCCGGCCAGACAGAAATGTGAATGATGAGTTTGATTTCTGTTCTGGGTCTGGGTGTTTGTGTATTCGTCTTTGTGTGTCCATGGCACCCACGATAGGAGAAAATCCTACTGTGGGGCTATGAGTGTAGAAAGCGTTTTAGAGCGTTTGTTTTATTTTAATTTTCTCTGTTAAATGAGTGGTATTGAGTGGTAGTGGTATAAACATGGTTGTGTTCCAGAGGTGGTGGTGAGCGGGCTGGCGCCGCTGGTGGTGTCGCAGCCCGCCGCGCACCTGCTGCACACGCACACACTCACACATAAGGTAATTAAACACACATTTTTAAATGTTTAATTAATATCATGTATAAATATTATAAAATGTTGATACGATATTTCTCTGATAGATAATCAGTTAAGAAACAAAAGGGAAAAGTTACTAAATTGTTTTGTTTGTTTTTTGCTTTGATAAAAATTTGCTTGCACAGTAGTGGAAATTCAATTTATCAATACAAAACTTAATATTTACCCAATTCCGAAATATTCATGTAAATATGTAGTCACAACCTATCTAAAAACTCTTACATATATTGAAACCGAAAATCTACTG
>DWNE01001186.1:0-23109 GCA_018249875.1 Cecropterus toxeus | reverse complement strand
CTGAGTGTTGATTTCAAGATCGAAATGCCCATAGTATATAGCCCTTAAAACCGCAGTGTATACGATACTTCAGTTCTCATAGTAATGAGTCATATTTTTCTCCAGTACCTTTATAATTCCCGCTTGCAATCTTCCGAATCCCGGATCGTATTTTAGTAAAGACAAGATTTTGATTTACGTTCGCGATCCACTTGTTAACAATGAAGAACACAAGCCAGTTCAACGTCCCAAAGTAGGTTACTCGGAGTATTAGGAAGCACTTACATATATGTATGTTACATACATATAAAGACGTTGTTTAATGGTAATATAATATATGGTTGAGTAAAATAACAAACTAGACTAAATAAAAATAAAAAATATATGTATGAGACGAATAGATAACCTCTTTTCCTTTGGAAAGTCGGTTAAAAAGAAGTACCTCTTTCCGATCTAGCTCTACATCACGTAGGTATGACATAGGTAGGTACATCTGAAGCATTGCCTCTCGTATGTATAATATAGATTTCGTTGATATTTAATACAACATATAATTTAAACCCTACATAACACACTTTTATTGGTTAAAATAAAATTCGCCTGCTGGTTTTGAACCGGTTGTAATAGCGATTAATCAATAAATTCTACATCAAAACATGCCTGGACCAAATTCAGTACAAAATGACTTGTTTATCTATTAAAGTGACAGTACCAATCGATCATGTTGATACGGATTTGTATTTTTCCGATTAGCTGTATCGGGGCCTATTTGACATTGTCGCATCAATTATAAGCGTGGATTACCGAGAGACAGATCTAAGACGGTTCAATTACAATCTGAACGGGGAGCGACGTTCCCGGTGCTTTCTTCTAGGGGTAAACGATAACAACTGAAGTCTTATCCGCAGAATGGAATGTACCTTTTAGAAATACAGCTGTGAAATATATTTGTGATAATGTTATTACAAAGGCTTGTAACTTTGCCGTCTAAATGTGTACATACCTATAAGCCTATAGGTCGCGTTCAAGCAGCAATACCCAGTTATTATTGCACTAGAAGTAGTCTTCCTGGACAAGTAGTATCTGAACAAAAACTATTTGCATAACAATAACTCAATGACCTATTATGAGTTTTATTAATATTTGGCCAATTTAAATGCCAGCACATTTGTTTACATTGATATAAAAAAAAACTTTCAGATTATTAGTGATTATTATTTAGTTAGATATTATTTAGTTCTACAGTTTACATAAATGTACCCAAAAGTTTTTGAATGTACCCATTGTAATAACTTTAGATATAAGTTTTGAATTAATCCAACTACTTGGGTTTGCGTGTAATTTACTTAAAGTTTACATAAATTCGTCCATTCTTGCTTATTTTTAAGCTTAGCTACTTATAGTAAACATTGTTGCTAATGACACAATAAAGTAACAATCAGTCTAGGTATTTACTTTAAACACTGCAATAATTTATTGTGCCTATGCATATTAATTTCCTATTCAAGTTAATATAATTGCATTGCACGTTATGTACAACACTACAATTTCCTTTTTAATTTGTTAATGACAAAGTTGCGTACCATTTGGCTGAAAACGTAATGAGAGGTTCAGTTCCGTCCCAAATCCATTTAGCTGATACAGAAGGTTATTAAAAGTTGTCGCGCCGCAGACGGTGCAAGTTCGAAACAGTTTGACAGCTTGTCCCCGAGGACCCCGGTTCGATTCCGTCAACGCGGAAATTTCATTAATCCGTCGCATTAGGCTTACTGTAGCGATTGCACTGTTTTGCAACATCTGAACAATTTATTTATCAAAACGAATGATATCCTTAATATATTTTAAATAAAGATTCAAATAGATTCTTTATTTATTCGTTTACGAAATTAGTAAACTAGACATCTGTAGTAAATTAGACATTTTTAATCAACTACATATAAAGGACGGGTTCTATCTGAATATGAGTTCTATGTAATTTTAATCATCAATGCGTTGCTATTGAGGACTAAAATTGTCGCTTTATGAGTAAGTGAACCGGCAAGCACACCCTTCCACCAAAATGCAGAACTGCTTCTCGCTAGAAATCACAAAGGAATAAATGGTGACAAGATAGATTTATTTAATTACGTTAAAGTATAACCAATATTAAGCAGACCTTTATAATTTAGTTTGTTACAAGACAGTTAAAAGTATAACTACTTGAACTATGAAATTGAACTCTATTGTACCTGTGGCACTTATTTTTTTGCACTTGAAGATGTTGTAGCAGGTTATCAAAACACTAAACAATTCTTAACTACGTTATTTACGCAATGTACTTAATAATCGCACAGACAAGCGTAGGAACTAGAAAACAGAGATCTTGTGCTCCTTTTTCTGGAATAAATGCTAGACTTACCCCTATAAAGCTGATAGACGATGTCTATAAACTGCCTATTTATTACCTATCTTGTAGATGATAATACTAAAACGCGTATTTAAAAGTGATTATAGGTACATTATATATTTTGATATTAAACTTTTAAAAATTACCTAAGATGTGTAATCACACGTATAATCCTTTAGAATGTAAACACGCTACCTAAGTAGGCTATCAGTTATCTAACCGTTCGTAGCACCCCAACATTGTTGGCAAGAAATTGCGGAAAAATTTACTTTTGCCTTTTGAAATATTGAATTTTTACATTTATGCCTTTCACACCTCATAACGTAATATTTCTTACCCAACTTCCTCCCTCGGTAACTTTTCTGTTGCAGCTCAACATTCAAAATAAATGTTTGGTGCTTTATCAACCGGTGGCAGTGTGTGGCACGCGCCACCCGGCGCTACACTAGCTTTTTGTATAATTCATACTTACGTAACTTGATCCTTTTAGAATTAGCTTTTTGAGAGCCTAGATTAAGAATTTTTCAGTTTTCATTCTTAAAAATAGCTTGGTGATTGGTGTCTCAGATTCCAAAATATTTGATTTTTTAGATTATGCTTTACAAAGCGATGTTACTCTGAAACTGCGTAGAGTCCCAACCTATAAATAAATATATGTACGTCTTAGAGGTTAAAATTTAACTTAGGTACATTACATAATTAATTTATTCTTGCAGTTTAATAATTTTATCAATTCATATTGTGGCGATACTTAAAAAAAATGATTACAATCCTCTTCTGCAGCATAAGAAGATGTAAATTTGGCAGAACTTTGTGAAGTTCGTATGCAAGAGAGAGAGAGCGACTTGGGCGACTAAGGCCTGAGCTGAATAGGTATACTTAAAAACTTTTTATTTGAGCCAAAACAAAACTCTTCGACAAAGTAAAACTGGGAGATAATTTACGTAGTACAGCTCCCTCCTTGGCCATATGTCGGGACAGGAGTAATGCGACCGCAACATTTAGTGGGGCATCGAACGCTCTCTAATGGCATCCAACCGCCAACTGCCCGCCGCATTAATCCTTTACCGGCTGTTGATTAATTATTTAAACTTGCAGAACCCTTTCCACGAGTATCCTTCGCTTTGTTTACTACTTAGATAATTTTGCTGTGAGCTATGTTCGTTCGGCGATATATTCGGTTTGACTTGCGTTGTGGAGAGAAAAGGTAATTTCCTTCAAAACAGATTAAAAAAATGGGACATTTTTACGGGCTCTAATTTTACCTGCTCTTAAATCTTGTTATAGCATAATATTTCATATCGTAATATGAATATAGGATATATAGTGGATATAGGTAGATTTGGATAGTAGGTACTATCTTCTGATTCGTTACACATGATTGTTTTTTTAATATAATATGGTAGTAGAATGCAGTTCATCTAATGTTACCCCAATCCTAAGGCTCTGGTTTTACCAGAGCCTTAGGACAGGTTTCCCACTAATGCGTTGCTACCCCTGACAAGTAAGTTAGAATAGCTCGAATAAGTACCTATGTCTCCTTTAGACCTACAACCTTGAGACCGGAACAAAACGGCGTATAACTTTTCTTGTAAGTATAAGGCGGACTAGGTAGTGTAGCGGTTGTGCTTCAGAAGTTGGACCGCCGTTCTACGATCTTCAAAATACCTACATCAGAACTGTAGTTTACTGCAGTGTACCTACTTTATACCATCATGAACATAAAGTAGGTACCTGTTATGTTTTTTTTATTTAATGGGCTCTAAATTTTATCGTTATAATTACACTTAATAAAGTTATTAATGAAAGTATGAAAACCTTGAATTAAGACAAAAAAATAACACAGGAGATAAGGTAATTGAAATTTATGTACTAAAATATCTCAGGTAAAAACTGCATAAGTGGCAGTAATAATTCAATGACCACAAGGGTTGCGATATTATCAAATTAAGTGCGGACAAGCGGACTGTTGACAATGTAAGTGACCCTTAATCCGCCGTAAATCTTCGACCCTGCCTATCCCAAGAGTCGGCCGAGTGCAGGGTTACGAGTGAACAACACTTAAACACCATTTATTACCTCCTTGTTGGACAAGGAGGAACATATTTGAGAGTTTAAAAATGTTAGGGTGTCTTTAAGTAAAAAAAAAAAGGTGGATTTTTCACAAATTACATTACACAAAGGTAAATATTTTACCTTTGAATTTTTGTAAATTATAATAAGTTATGTGAGGCGTCTTCCTTTTTTAATTATGTCTATGACACTGTAGGTACTACAATTTTCAATTAATTTCAGATAGTGATATAAAGTAGTATGCATGCAAATATTTAAGTAGGTAGGTATGCATAGGGGCTTCAAATGATGAACTTTTATAATTTTATATTACTCCTTATTATGTCATTTTAACATTATTTTCTAAGCGTATCCGAACTAAACACTGATCGATCTAAATAGGTACCGAGTTGGAAAAAAGATGGCCGCGAATTAATTAAGTTAGGCTTGAAGGCGCATGCCAAAACCGTAAAAACATTTTAAATAATAAGTAGGTACCTATAAATATATGCAGCATAACATGCCTATTTAATATGAAGACTAAATTAACGAACTGAACATTTTGGTATTACGAAAAAAGAAATTTGGACCTTGCTAGTAGCTATAAGAACGACACATCGTGATAATGTGAACATTATACGCGGTGGCGCTCAAGCGCGCATAATAGAGCCCTATAAAGCACACAAAAACTACCCCCACCTAGCAGTAATATTTTTGTATACCTAAGTATCTACGCTCGAACAAAAGTAGGCAAAATTGTTGTAATAAATATAAGGTCATACGACGCCAATGCACTTATGCTATCCTTTTAACTAAGATTGCATTTAGGTACCTATCTAGGTACCTTATGTCGATAGTTACTACAGTAGTAGCAAGCAATATAGCAAGCAGATAGATGTAAGCAAGCAAATGAACATTGTTCCGTTTTTAGGGGTCCGTACCCAAAAGGTAAAACACTAATAATCTCTTTCCTTTGGGAAGTCGGTTAAAAACTGAACCCTATTAATAAACTTCTCTGTCCTACTGTCTGTCATCAGGCTGTATCTCATGAATCGTAATAGCTAGACAGTTTAATTTTCACAGATGTATATACCTGGTACAACAAAAACAACTAATAATAGAATAAAATAAATATTTAAGGGGAGCTCCCATACAACTAATGTGATTTTTTTGCCCGATCACAAATAATAATATCCAAAAAATATTAATTTATATACCTATTCAATTTAAAAATAAATAATTAAAACTAGATAAAAAATTAGGGAACTACCATGCAGGAAACGTAATTTCTAGCCGTTTTTTAAAGCTAATGGTACGGAACCCCAAGCGCGAGCCCAACTCGCACTTGGCCAATTTTATTATTATTAAGACTTTACTGCTTATAAATACTTAAGATACAATTTAAGTCCTTACATAATTTATTTGTGCTCAGAAGCACTTTTGTTTTCTACTGTACCTACTTGAATTTGAATATCCTCATTCTAGGGGCTGACCAAAGTCCATCGAGTTTCTAGCTCACTGAACTGAAAATTATTATTATTATGATCTTGATAAATATACTTAGATAGGACAGGACTTTATTTACTCCTTTAGATACCTACCTAAATCGATTCTGATTCGTACCTACTAATAATTCTCAAATACCAATTAAAACAATTATAAATTCGTTACGTTGTAGGTATAGAATTAGCTACTTATAACGTAAATCGTAAGGTAGGTACATAAGCTGATATTTACTTTATTTAAAAACTTAGAAGGGCGGTTTAGCAACCATGCGTAACTAGTCCTACTTACCGTTTGATTGACAGCTGCTCCCGTCCAATGGCAAAGGCGAAAACTGACGAGCCACGTCAATCAGACCATGCGCCACCCAAACTTACCAAATAATGTATACGTTCCTTCATCGCATTTTAGTGCTTATTACAAACACAACAAGAATGACCCGAAATGCCCTAATTATAATACGAATACACACGATGCCAGGCACGAAATCGTCACGCGAACGCGATCGCCCCATTATTCGCCGCCCTTTTGTAATTTGAATTTCGAATTCCAATTCGTATTTGTGGTAAAATAAAAAGAACTGTTTCGACACAATGGCGTCAAGGGCGGTACTCTGACATGCGATCAAGTTATTACATTAAAGGAAAGCGCACCCGCGAGCCGCTCACAACCCTGTTATTTAATGCTTCCAGGAATAATACACATTAACATCAAACATAGCATTTAATAATGCGATGATATAAAATGTAACTACCAGGTACATAACGTAAATGTCTAGGGACCTGGTGTAATTGTACTTCATTATGCAAAACCATGTTATCTACACTAGAAATGTTACCTACAAAGTACCATGTATCAAGGTACCGTTTAATAGACTATTATTAGGAAAACAAATGTAGCGTAATAAAACAATTATTGGTGTTAAGAATAAGACATTCTTATATATAATTATAATGTTTTCTATTACAGAAAATGGCTTGCCACGTAGACTTCGAACTGCTTACACAAACACCCAGTTGCTGGAGTTGGAGAAGGAATTCCACTTCAACAAATATCTGTGTCGACCGCGGAGGATCGAAATAGCTGCCTCACTCGACCTCACTGAGAGACAGGTATCTATAAAAAATCCTAATCAAAAGAAAAAACTGTTGGCTCTGTAGAACTTTAGAACTCTGTAGAACTTGAGGAGTAAGGAGTAAAAGATTAAAGACTTAATCTCGATTAGAAATTTTAACAGTTTTTCGTCGACATAAAAATAATACCTACTTACAACATTACTTATTCTACTACATCTAGTACTGTCGATTAAGGCAACGTGTATTGCTTTGAGCATTACAAATAAACATAAATATGAAACTTACTAATAATGTTTTACCCAATAAACATGCTCAAAAATATAATTTTATATTTCTGTCTGCATAGGTGCACACAGCGCTGAAAATCTCCAAGCAGATCCCACCGTTACTTTGCGTTGAATCCTTTAATCCATGAGATTGAAATTGATCTTAATATAGCATATTAAATATAGTAGTTAGCAGTTAGTTATCAGTAACCGCCACTGTTAACTCGGATTAGCTTAAAATTTATTACTAATATAATTAATTTCTATTGCAGGTAAAAGTGTGGTTTCAGAATCGACGAATGAAACACAAAAGACAGACTTTAAGTAAAAGTGAAGATGGTGACGACAAAGATTCTACCACTTCAGAGGGCGGCAAGAGCAAAACTGGACTTGACAAATTTCTTGATGATGACGGACCATTATCCGGTAAAAAGAGTTGCCAAGGTTGTGAATTGCCACCGGGCGCCTTATGTTCCCCGTCAGAGGATTTGCCAGAGCTTTCATCGCGCACAAGGAATAATAATACTCCTAGCGCCACAAACAACAATAGTTTTGCAAGTGACGGCGCATCTAGTGTTGCTTCATCGTCGTCATTGGACAAATTGGCTGAGGATGACTCCCGAGATGAACATCCTGCTAACAGCGCAGTAGTTGTAGCTCCAAGAAACTTAGCCAAAAGAATTAAACAAGAATCAAGAAAACGCTCGCCGTCATTAGACGCCAACGGTTGTAAAGTATCACCGTCCTCGTCTAAAGATGGTCTTGTTGTAGTTGCTGGATTGCCAGATGGGGGCAAATTTTCTTCAGTCAATCTTACACCCTCGTCAACTCCAGGAACTCCTTCCAGCATGCATCAAAGCCCACTAGGTCACTACCCTCGAGCTTCACCGCCCAACGCGTCAGCAAACCAACCCCACACACAAACAGTACCAAATGCAATGCCTCCCTACGTTATTAGAGGTAATGCACCTCCAGGGCAATTTGTACCCCATCCCGACTTTCGAATGGATTCCAAACAATTCGTAGGCAAATTGACACAATACCAACAAAGTAATAGGGCGTATGAAGCTTATGGGCCAACAATACAAGGCGCCGATCAACATGGCTACGTTCGAAATCAACAACACACAAGACAACAAGATGGGTCCCCATCTGCCAGATCGACTAATGGATCCAGACAAGCCTATCCTCACGAAATCTATCAAAATTATGGTTATACCGCATATGGCAAGGAACAAGTGGGATACGGTCATCCCGGATATGAACAACCACAAGGATATCCAGGGGAACATATGGCTTACCCAAATAGTCACTATGGCTACCATTACCATGAGAGTGGGCAACACGATCACGCGCATGGATACTACAGTGGTGAGAATCAAAAGAATGCTCACGGTAATGAGTATGGGAAAAATGCATATTACGATACAAGTGCTTATGGAGGCCCACAAAGTGGTTCAACGACGACACCGTCGTACGGGCCAAGTAACCCGCAAGGACCTGTAACAGCAGAGGCGTACAGTGCTGGCGAATGTGCGGACGGATACGGCTCCTTCCAACAGTTCTATGAAGCTACACACGCGACACCCGCTGCAGGCGAAAATTCTAACTCTTCTTCAGATTTCCATTTCCTAAGCAACCTCGCAAATGATTTTGCACCGGAGTACTATACCATTTGAGATAAGGACTTCGCCGAACAGGCGAGTGATCTGTTCGTGTAATGATGTTCAGCATTCATCATTACGAAATGTATAAAAGAATGAACTTCTATTAAAGGTTATGGTGTTGAAGTGATATGTATTGCCGCAGGCGATAATTTTCACATTGGTATAATCACATTTTTGTTATTTGTACGATTTACTTAAACAATATGTTATAATAAGGATTAAGGAATAATGTAACAAAATGTAAATACTTACTAGCTTTTACTTTTATGAGAATAATAATACAAATGATTTTATTAATACATACATAAGAATGGATAAGGTGCTCTTAACTTTGGCCACAAAACTAACGAGTAACATTAACTGGCAAACATTGTAAGTACCTTTGTGATGATCATCCAATTGTAATAAAAATCTTTATAAATACTTGTCATAGGCACTATTGAATTAAAATATTATACGTATGGCAAGGGTCATATTATCATCTCCAAGACATCATTACCTACTCTTGAATAGCGTATTTATCAGGCTTATAACATTATTTACAATTGTACGTACCTGCAGTTAAAATAGATGTAAATTTCGTATCTCGCCCACTTTTTAAACATTTATATTGTGTATGTAAACACCTTTTCACGTGTTCATGAAAAATTTTAAATTAACATTTCATTTCAAATAATTAGAAATGGTTAACAAAATTAAGGAATAGTCGTTGCCTTATTTAGTTAATATTGTTTTGTGAGTATTAAGACATAATGTAGATAAATAAACATTAAGATAGTTTAAGCGACTTATGTAGATACCAGCGCTATCATTTTGGCCTATAAAATAAAATAATTTGGTGTCGCATGATTGTATTTTATTAACCCTTGTACATCAATCCAATTTAAATTTTCAACGATAAATCCACGTTAATAAAAATGTGGAAACTTTAACTACCTACTGTCTACTAATTTTATATAATTATTAAAATAATAATTATTGTTATAGTGAGTTTTTTATAACAACTCTTTTATATGTAATACAATACAACAAATGTCAACTTAAAAAGCGCGCGCAATCCTGGTGCCACCGCTACCTCACTGCCCACAGATAAAAAAAGTATAATCTCCTCAACACACTGTTACATTTTGATTCAAAATTTATAACGTTACTTTCTACATTGGGTTCATGATGCATCATATTCATAGGGTCGGGATTGATTTAGTACGCTACTACGACCAAAATCTTCCATATATAGTTCGTATACTTGCGATATTACACGAAACATAACGCAGCGAACGAAACGTACGAAATATATAATAAGTCCGTCAAGTGCGAGTCGGACTCACAGGCGAAGGGTTCCGTAGCATTATCATTAAAAAAGCTTGGAGAGAAAATATAGCTCTGTTGTAAAAATAAATAAAGTTGAAGAGTTTGCCAACTACCAACAAAAGCTTGTTTTCCATAGTGTTTCGTTTCCGTTATTTCGTTTTTGAAAAAGTGCTATATCTCAAAAACTGTCTACCATATCTTGTTCGAACCAATTTTCGTATCCAGATTTTTAATAACTCTTAGTTTAAAAGTTAGAAGGGGGGGAGGGACATTTTACCGCCTTGAAAGGGATTATCTCTCAAAAAAACGTCTTTGAGAAAAAATGATTTTAGAAGCTTCAATGTCATTTTTAAAGACCTTTCTATAGATACGCCACAAGTGTATGTAAGATGAAAAAAAAAATGAGTTTCAGTTCCATGTATGGGGAGCTCCCCTTAAATTTAATATATTTTTATTGTTGTTGTAATTCGGAAAGCGGTTTATAGAATACACTTACCTACCAAGTTTCAACTCTATAGTCTTAATCGTTTCCGAATAAAATGGCTGTGACATACGGACAGATGGACGGACAGACAGACATGACGAATCTATAAGGGTTGCGATTTTTGCCATTTGGCTACGGAACCCCAAAGAAGCAAAATTATAATATTCCTACTTAACTCTATCTGCTTTTTGGGTAGCGGTACAAAGCAATTAATTTTCTTCAATGGATCTAATAACAAAACTAAAGAGACTCTTTAAATGTCTTTGGTAGGAACAATACAATTATATTATACAAACAAAAAAGACAAACCCACTGAGTTTCTTGCTGGATCTTCTAAGTTGAGGTCGCGTTCCTATCCGGCGGTAGTGTAAGAAAGTATTGTAACTGACAATTTGTAAGTGCCCTCGTATTTCATTTCAATCTGTGAAAGACCGTCAGTAAGGATAGCACATCCTTGATGTGACTGTTTATAATGTAAAGCTTCTTAATTTGTATTGCCGAAAAGCAAAATCTGACGATAAACTCGTCGAAATCGCAAGTAAACGTTAAAATATACATTTTTATTGAATCCAATGTAATATTATACTAGGGTATTTGATATACAAAAAGATACACACTAAATTGTTTAATACTTTTAATAATTTATTTCTCGCCCATTCAAACATAATAGTTTGCCATACAAAATTGCAATAATACCTGTATATTTTGTGATCATTTAATAACATACTTTGTTTCCCAAAAACATATTAAGATTTGACTAACATTAATTGACAGCAATAAATAAATATTATAATATATGTTTATTAAAATGCCCACAATAGAGTGCAGTATTGAAGCACATATTGGTTCTAAATTTAAAACTGGTCATTTTATTTTTCATGTCAATTAATGTTTCTCAAATAAAAAAAATTAGAGTTACCATTTTTTTAAGTTAAATTACCATTGCAAAAACTGGTTCAACTGTGTGTACATGAAAATATTTGTATGAAATCCAGACAGCCATGACATGCTAAAAAAGTATAAAACAAAATGCAGTTTTAGATGTATGTGATAATAATATGTTATTGCTGGATTAAACACTTAAAAGCAAGCAAATTAGTAAACAGTACAAAATTTATCGTTATGAGGTGGAGGGCTTCCGTGCTTGAGCCTGAGCCTGCATCTTCATCTCTAACATCATACATATAGCCTCTCGTACTTTCGTTTTTTCTACACCCATCATTTGAATCTTTTCCATTTGCTCTGTCACAAACTGTACTTTCCTCTTGAAGTAGTCTTTAGCACCCTCAATGTCCTAAAACATTTTTTTTCATAAAATAAAAATTGGATAATGATTTTTCTTTGTTTAAATCACAGCTTGAGAACCACAAGGGCTTAAACAAAACAAGGACCATAATTATACAAACATAATAGATATTTAAAGTAAATTTCTTTGAAAATAATATTCAAGTATATGTGGTTTCTAAACAGAGACAATCATAAAAAACTATTTTTATATATTCTGTGATGAATGTTTTTGATGTGACACATCTATAGGTGCAGGTAAACCTGATTGTTGGCATGGCGATATTTGCCCTTATTTTTTTAGCGCCATCTGTTACACATCTGTGGAACTATAAAATATTGTATAAAAATAAACAGTCCGCAGTGATAGTTCAACTTTATGCAAGTTACGGTTCATAGATGGCATCATTTTCATTACGCTATATGCAGTAGAACCCACTTAATACGATCACGCTTAATACGATTTCTCGCATAATACGTCATTTTGTGTCGATCCCTGCAACTTGAGACATGTTTTCCTACATTTCTTAATGGTTAAAATGATTCATTATCCCATTTAATACTACCCAGAAGGATACTGCAGGGGTTTTCTGGTTATTCTTCCATTGATCACAAAGATGCACCTTACGTCATTCAATCAATTGAAGATTTAGTTGAGAATGTGAATAAGAAACAACAAGAATTATTAAGTGATAATGATGAAGACGAAGTGGACTCAACTCCAATTTTGTTTAATGCCCAGGTTTTATCAAGTATTAATGATTAAAGATGCTATGTAGCTTCTTGTAATTCAAGCGAAGATGCACTGCAAAAATTAAATTTTCATCCCTGTCGCAATCTCATTTTTATTCATATTACTTGTACGAACATGACATTTCACATATTCCACATATAAAAAATGTAATAAAACACCTAAATTATACTTTATAACTATTCCCTGGGTATTTAGAAATTAATGTGTTTACTTATAAAACATAAGTTTGGCAAAGGTAAATTGCCTATAAACAAGATAGTAGTAAAAATTGGGCATGTAGTCAACCTCATATAGTCCATTGAAATATGAATTCTGTCTGAAGCTAATCGGAGAATTTAAGCCATTCCTGGGGACTAAAACAGTTGCCTTGTATATAATTTAGCTAGCAAAAACATTTCCAACAAAAGCAGGAACAGCGTAGCACTAGAAATAGGTGTGGCAGTTGTTAACACCCAGTGAACCATACTGGTACTCCAACCTTTTGAAAGATGTAATCCCTTTTTTTTTACACTGAAATAGAAACAAGCATGCAATCCACCTGATGGTTAGTGGTTACTGCTGCCTATGGACTTCTGTAAGCAACTTTTTATAGAACAGAGCTTCTATCTGAAGTCTACCACAGATGCGTTGCTATTCCCAGGGACAGAGATGATCACCTTATATATAAATGAGCCGGCAACTATACTTTTCCAACAAAACGCAAGAACTGCTTTACTCTAGAAATAGGTGTGGCGGTGGTTCCTCCACGGTCAACCTATACTGGTTCTATCAGCTATATGTATATTACATGATAAAAAAAATAAATCCTTACTTTCTGAGCATAATATCCAGTACCAATATCAATGATGACATTATCGGTGTCCATTAGCGTGCCAGGTACATACATTGATCCAGTTAGGGGAACTAAGATTGTTTTGCCTTTCGTCGCTGGTGTGATCTTCTCTACACTCTCACCTGATTCTACAAACTTGCTTTGAGCTATTTTCAGTGTTTGCAATGAATCTTGAAAAACGTTCAATTCCTGAAAAACAATTTACAAAACAGCAAATAAATATTCATCTTATTTTAGTATTTCAATTCCAAATATAAAATGAAGTATCTATTACTTACTTGATCTAATTGTTGCTTTAGCTGAGCCAACTGGGGAAGACTTAACTTAGAGAGATCGATTTGATGCATGCCTGGAGCCGGTGCAGATGAAACGGACGCCATTTTCTCAAAAATATATTATTCGAATAGATCTCAAAGCTCAGTATAATTAAAATGTTCTTATTATTGCTGTTTTTTAAAACATAATTTATATAACCTCAATCTCACCGCCCTTGCTCAGCATAACAATACAGATAAAAAAATAAATTATAAACTGACAAACTTGACAGACTTGACAGTACAATGTACAGTGTTGCCGAATAGCTGTGATGTGATATACCTGTAATCCAATAATGTCCAATCTTGGCATCACATAGTAGTCAACCGTATATATAATGTACTCTGTGGTAGTCAACCGGTATCATACTAAAGACTAAGACTGCAGAGTACATTATACATAGACTAAGACTCAACTGGAGGTCCGGGTTTTATAATCTGTGTACAGACTAAGAGTCTGTGGGGCATAAGACATAACCTATAATGTCATTTTGTAGGTTGTGATTCTTGTGTTTGTTAAAGAATTGTTTTATACACCTAATACAACTTATTAATTTAAGTTATTGACCAATATTTACAATAATTAAAGCGAATTGTATACTTGCAAGGAAAAAGGTGTAGTTAATTGTCAGTATAACCTTAAAAAGAAATGTCGGTCAATACTATTGATTCAACCGAGGATTTCTATAGTTTTATTAAGTAAGTTCATAAGTTATTATTATTAAGTTTTTTCGTATCACAAATGTATTTCGCTAACGTATATTTCATATACATGAACTTGAATTACAAATTATTTTATTAAGTTATTTTATATTTCCAATTTTTTAAGATATTAGAAAAACCTTTTTATATAAACAACATAGTACTAATTTATTGCGACGTTTTATTATATTATCATGATATATATAAACTCTTGTCAACTTGTACGGTAAATATGTTACATAAGTATTTTACAATAAAGTTACCAGATTATTCCTTGATAAATATAAACAATTATAATATAATATCTACGTCACTTTATTACTTAATTATCTAAATTAATACATTCGCATATTCATTGTGTTAATATGTGTTTCACATTAAAAACAAATTAATTTTGCACTCATTTGAAAATTTATTACACATTTGATGTATTAACCTATTTCTGGTATAACTATTTTTTTAGACAAATGCTGGAAATATGAGAATCGGAATAGAAGCTTTTTTATTTTCTTTATGTCACAGGAGTCCCGCTCTCACCGCAATACATTTCTCAGCAGACTGGGCAGCACAATGTGGCCAAGTTACAGATGTGCTCACAGAGTTATTCAAAATTAGTGAAATACAAAGCAGTGGAAGTAAATTTGGTATCTGTGATGCTGAAAAATTAGCAGAAATCTCATTGAAATATAAGGTACTGCATTCTGAGTAAAAGTTAGCGTACTTTTTATATGCATGAGTGATGTTCGAATACCATGTTCTTAAGGAAAATGTATTACAACAAGGTGTGATGCCTTGAATTTAATCAGCTAGACATAAATACTGCTTCTATCTAGACATATTCACAATAATCACATGAAAGTTAATATTGCGATGTTAAAGATATGTAGTTTTTTTTTTTTTTAATATGACATTAGCAACTGAGCATGGAAGCCTCCCATTGACATCCGTAGTCAACCCCAGGTAAGATAAGAGTCTTTTCTGAGGTGGACCACATATGTGTTGCTACTCCCGAGAACTAAGTTGGAGTGCCTCAGATAAGTATATCTCACTTACTGCACTTTAGACCAGAATATAGCAAAGCCTACTTCTGCTGTTATTAGACGAAAATAGGTGTAGAAATAGTGCTTATGGCGCCAAATGACAAAGGATTTGAATGTCTTGATTTTATGCTCTTATGTCATCATATTTGTAAATATGTGATAATCTTGCACATTCATGCATAATCTTGTAAGACATAACTCTTACAGTAATAGTAGAAAATGTAGGAACATTATATAATTGAAAACCTGATCAGTTATTAACTTATTAATACATCAAAAATCAAACATCGATAAAAACATCAATGATCAAACATCAAGAAATTTTTATACACTAACTAGTGGATTCAATTCATTAAGATTACTTCATTTAAGAAGTTAGAATTTACAACTTAAATTGTTCATTTGTATAAGAGGCCTTTGTTTTAGGTTGATTCAGTTCCTACTGTATTGCTCTTTAAAAATGGATCACCAGTTGATAGAGTTGATGGAGCAGACATAGCACAGATCACAGCCAAAATAAAGGCACATAGTCAGGGCAAGGGAGGTGTAATCACAACTACTCAGCAACCCCTAGAGGAAAGACTGAAAGCACTCATTAATAAGCACAATGTGATGGTATTCATGAAAGGAAATAGAGATACTCCGAGATGTGGATTTAGCAGAACTCTTATTCAAATACTAAATGAAACTGGGTAGGTGCAAACTTTTTGTAATGATACAAATGTTATTATAATAATAATGCTTTTTACACCCATAGCCCCACAGTAGGATTTCTCCTGTTCTGTGTTACCATGAACACACACAAAGGTGAATACAATTTATAATTAAATCTAGAACTACTTTTCTTTTTTACTACTAATTTTGAATGAATGAATAATCTGATTCCAAACACAGTTTGTCTTGTTTTAACTATAAATTTTGAATTTGAATAGGTATGACTGACAGTTAACTCAAATGCTTATAATTATGGTTAGCTTTTGTTGATTTTATCAATAACTCGAGCAATCTTCCCCTGATGGTAACAAATGCAATAAAAAAGAATTGAAAGAAGAACATGCATGATACTAAGTATGAACAAGGGGAAATAGGGTTTCATTTATATATGAATGAATGGATTATAAATAATGCCAATCATGTTATTACTACATTTAGAATATATTTATTTGCTATCCATAGAATCTAGTTAATCAAATATGTTCTAGCCCCTTATACTAGTAGATCACTTATTAAAAGACCACAAAACAATAACCCTATAGTAATTAAATAAGATGTGTATTATTGTACAATACATGTATTGCATAATGTTTATGTTACATATGTAAAAATAACTCTGTAATCTGTGAGTAGTAAAATAAGGATCAAAGATCAAAAAGAACCAAGTTTCTTATCATGTCATATTAAGTAACTTTGCACTGCCTGAAATATATTTTCTTTTGCAGAATCCAGTATGATACATTTGATATCTTGACAGATGAAGAGGTCCGCCAAGGATTGAAGGAATACTCTGATTGGCCCACATATCCCCAACTCTATGTTAAAGGGGAGTTGATTGGAGGACTAGACATAATTAAGGAGATGCAAGCTAATGGTGAACTATTGCCTGCTCTCAATTCCTAAGTAGTTAATATTGAGAACAATCCTTTGGTTGAGATTTATTTATTGCAATAAATTTTTGGGTATAAAATGATGTAGTTTTTTTTATCATGGTTTTTTATGGTTGGTGGAACCAGATAAAATGTTTAATTATTACATTATAATCAATCAAGATTTTAAAAAATGCTTATTTCCTCTATCTATCTATTCTAATCCAATATATTTAAACAAGCATTTCTTGTATATTTATATGTACTTATATAAGTAACCAGGATCGTGGAAACGGCCTAAGGGTTTTTCGGCTCAAAGAATAGATTTATCAAGGTTATGGGACCGAGAAAAGCTTGGTTTCCAAGATATAGGTATTTGAACAACCGTAATTCAAGAAACTATATATCAGCACTATCTATACCTCCATGATCGACTAGGGCAACGCTAGGTAAAAAGTAAAAAAATCTTTCTATTTGATAGACCATGAAGCTTTGTTTATTTATATGTTTTATTAAAAATAAATCGGGCGAAGCTCGGTCAACCAGGTACTGTACTCATATATGAGATATACTCAAAGTCGAATGCTGATCTTAAGATTGTGATTCCTTAATTAGTTTAAGATATTTATAATAATACATTAATAGCTGAGACTAACTAAGATGTTAAGAACAATAAGGGCTTATTGTTTATAATACTATAAATAGTAATTTGTCTTTAAAAACATAATTCTTGTGAATACAACAAGTTCATGAAAAATCATTATAAATAGGACTCACCACAACGGGGAACACAACTTTCATCATTATTTAATTTAATCAAATAATAAAGATCGAAATCCAAAATAAAGATCGAAATTTCAAAGTTTAAAAAAAAATATATTATTTTTGATATGCACGTTCCGTTTTTCAAAATTTTTCTAATGGTTATCTTCTATATTAAATCCGGCAACACAGTAGAAACTGTAGAAAGTCAACTTTTCAATTTTGACATCAAGATCAACTGTCAAACTGTCATCAACGTCGACGACGTACAAAATACAATACATAGTTTTTTTTACATAAAATTGTGTTGTGTGGTTGTAAATAGCAATATTCTTTTAAATAACATTTTGTAAACATGGAATCTACATCCAGTTTTAATCCAAGTAAGTATATAAGCGTAAATAGGCTTAACAGTTATGTAAATAAATAGAGCTAAACAATTTCTTTACATTCTCTTTACTTCCGTCAATCAGAAATAATGAGAAAACCAAGGACCGCTGGCGATGGAATGGAATCTGAAGAAAACGTGACTGAGTTTCCAAAGAAAGTGGAGCTGAAATCAATTTTAAAACCAAGCTCTACAGACCTCACAGTACCTGGCCGTCTCGTTCAAATTTATCCTGCTAAGACATATATAAAGGAGAAAAAGAGTTCGCAGATATATTCTAAGAGTCCGAAATTTGTGCCGTACGAACCATACACTGGTGCTGTTAAACCTATGACTCCAAAAATTGCTTCACAAAGTGCCAAGAAGTCTAGAAACAATATGGATATAAACACTTTAATATCACAGATGTCGCAAATGAATACGAATCTGAACGAGTTCAGGCCGAGACAGAAATTATCTTCTACTGGAGACAAATCAAGTGTGGAGGCCGATAAAGCCATTGAGGAGAGTGAATTGAAGAAAGAAGTAGATGCCCTGACGAAGGAAAACGAAATTTTGAAAGAACAACTAAAGCAGCAAGCTCAGGTATTGTATGCTTTATGCATGAGAACAAGCTTCATTGTGACTTTGGGACAGATTTGTCTTGAAGTTTGGACTAAAACCATTTTTGTGTTAAACCAGTTGTGGCAATATGCATGGCAAATGGCATGTGTTATGGCAATTTTTCAAGTACAGTTGTCAATATTTTACATGCAGCTGTGTTTATGAATATAAATTAACTTAAGGCTCACTTTTATATGAGGCGATCATCTCAGTCCTCGGGAGTAGCAACGCATCTGTGATAGACTTCATATAGAATCCCTGTTCTATATGAAGTTACTTACAAATGTTAATGGGTGGCAGTAATCACTTACCATCGGGTGGGTTGCTTGCTTATTTGATACTTCATATTTATAAAATAGAAAAAAAGTTACTATCTCTTGAGTTATCTATTTATGCATGAACATCTTGCCCAACCAATAATTTATAAGAGTGCTCTATGCATTAAGACACATGGTATTTTAAATAAGATGCAATTTTATTGTAAGAAATTTCAAAAATTGCATTCTTTCTTTTGAGGTTATCATCTTGGGCCTTATATTTTCGTGTGAAACTAAAAATATATATCTACTTAATTTTTAATACTTGACCTTAATTTATACTTACATTAAACTGGTTTTTATTGAAATTGTGAATCATTGTTAGGCATCACTGAGCGGCTTATTGTTTATTTATTTTTTATTCAGGTAAACAAGGAACTGAAAACAATGTTAGTGGCGTCCATGGGTGAAGACCTTGAAATTCAAGTGCAATCTTTGAATGAGGACAAGAAACATTTGGCAAATGCTTTGCTCAATTCTGCTCAGCATTTATCTACACATCAGGTATATTTCCTATGTAACATTCTTCTTGTACATTGACATATAATATAAAAAACTAGATTGAACAACAACATTAATAGTTTTTAAAACTTTTTATGCCACTATTCATCAAGCAATGATCCACCAATTCCCACTTGACCAGCAATGTGGACTATGGCTTACAATTATCTCCATTTCACTCTCAAATTAAGATAATTGTAGGCCATAGTCCATAGGCCAGAATTGAGATTAGTTTCATGTTAATTTTTTTAAGTAAAAGGCAAGGCAAAGAAAAATATGGGGAGAACAAAATATATTTTGAAGTTGTATGCTGACAGAATCAAAGGATAATAATTGGTACAATAAACAGAGTCTAATGAATAAATGTAGTTCTTGAGGATAATCAAGGGTGCTAGCTAGTTCACCTAGGGGGGATAGTTGATATATGGACTTGAATTTACTTTTTTATTCTAACATTCCAGGAACAAACTGAATGGCTTGCAGGACAATGTGAAGTATGGCGCAGCAAATTTCTTGCAAGCAGGTAAAATAAGCCTCATAGTCTTCATCTCTCTTTTTTCAGTGGCAATAAATGTATTTTTTTATAATTATAATTTTTAATAGTTATATTATATTTACAGTTTAATGGTAGAAGAACTAGCAGTCTGCAAAAAGTTGCTGACTGAAAAAACTGTGAACTTGCAACAAGCAATCAAGCAACTGTTAGACGAAAGATGTAGGGCAAGAGATATGATGCTGTATACATACAAGAATTTATATAGCCTTCATGAAAAGTGGCTCGAGAATATCGCCATTTCTGAATATACTGGTACCAACCAACTCTGCAATAGGCCCATTGGAAACCTCCATTTTAATGCAACAATGCCACATTCCACAAATATTTTGGATATGGCATCCGTCAATTTAAAACTGTCCGAGAATGTTTGCAGTACAGTCAATAAACAAGACATTAGTCACCTCAATAATTTGCCAACAATTACTGAAGGCGAGAAATATGCAGAAAATGTAAGTACGAAAATGCTGATGCTATCTACAATGTAAATATTTCATGAAATTTTATGTGTATTCCCTGGAATGATGTCTTTTTTCTTGCATGTTTATGTACAATATTTATTTTATATTATGTGTTTTAAAAACAATATTAAAAATGTATAATGCAATATTTGGCACTTATAAACAAAGTGGGACATCATGTAGGAAATAATTTCTTTGTCGATAGGTAAAAAGTTACCTCCTACCAATAACGTTGGAGGAACTCAATTTTAGCAATGGGATATAAGAAGGAATTGCAAGCTGCTAAAATAGTGATAATAATATAATCACCTATTAACAAGGAGATAAATGTAATTATATATTATAATCCCTTGCTCCCATCGCGAAATTATCACAATCATTCGATACTGCATGTAAGATTATTAAATTGCGTGTGCAATGAGTCAGTTAAATATGCGTATAAACAATCAAATCGGACCAAAAACAACAACACAATTAACTGTGCAGGCTACTTATTTCTTTTCGTCGACTTAAATTCCTAAATGGGTGTTGATTAATTCAGTAGCAGTTTTGCACATTTACCGCTAGTAGGTCACCCATAAAGAAATTTAAATCAGCGAAAGGAAAAGCTCGTCAGATCTAAATATGCTGCCGCCTCCAAGGCGTGCCACTAGAAGTTCATAGAGCCCACTGACACGCGCACTCTATTCCACTGTGCATATTCTAAGACATCATTATATTTGCCGCCTGTAAAAACTGCAATCCTGGACTCCAGCCTACTTAGCCTTTTGCTAAATCCGCCACTGGATGAATTCACCTTCGACCCTGGCAGCACGAACCCACATTATACCATTGAATAGAATAGTTCTATGTTTCAATAAATTCTATGTTCTGTAATCGATAACGAGCCATTTAAATATTAAAATTAACTTGAATTAAATTAAATAGTTCTTTCGATTTATTTAAAATACTAATTTCAGGTCATGGCCATGCCTCTGGATGTAAAACGGTTGAATGAAGAACCAGTGAATGCTTTAGTTCACCACGCATATAACAATAGTGGAAATATAACACCTCCAGTCGCTTCCTGTGTTCATTGTAATGGGAAAGTCCAATTATTATAATGTATATAGTTAATTTATTGTAATTAAAGTGATTAATCGCTAGAAAGTACCTAACAGTTCCAAATACCTGTATTATATGATTTATTTAATGTGACAACACAAAAATACTACAACAATATTGTTGAGTTATGTACGGTTTCTGTGTTTTATACATAATGCAATGTGAACCGCATGAAGTATTATATTATAAAATTAAAATGATGCAATACGATTATTAAATTCAATTGTTTTATGTGGCATTTTAATTGGTAGAAAACCGTTATTTCGTGTAACGTACACCAAAGCAAAAAAGTAGCACCTAGAATGATATAAAAGGGACCTATAAAATTTGTGCTCAATCTGCTGTAAATGTGCGCCGAATAAAAAATGTGTGTATGTTATCGTTTTAGAAATAAACGAAAAAAAAAACCATTCCTGCTAGGATAACGTTGCTCCAGCAGAAAAATTCTAAACAAATTATTGAAGAGTTTAAAATTGCGCATGAGCAGATAACTTATGTTTGTGCGTCTAGGTTTTCGAGATATTGCGTTTCCTGCTGCGGTATCGTTTCGCAGAATCGCGTACTTCAAAGACTAGCAGACAACAGCTCTCTGAAGCACCAATGAGAATTATATCAAATCTCATTATATTGTATGCTCAACTTAAGTGAAGCAATTATTATGAGACTTCATTTTACTTATCATGGGAATTAAGAAGTTTAGGACAAGTCAGTATGGGCAATAAAGAAATGTTAGGAAGGACTCAGATATCTGGGACTTCAGAATAATTAGAATTAGTTTGACTTTTTTTATGTGTATAATTATTGTACTTATACTTTATCTACCGTAAATTATCACCTTTTAGAAAGAAAAATGGTTGGCAAGTGCTTCAATTAAGTACCTATTTTTTAATCATTACCTTTAATTATTATCAGAATATATTATTTGTGTAAATTAATAATTATCGTTACGATAGAATGTGTTAACGATTTGGTATGTGCATATTAAATTCACGATAATTATATTTTATCAATGTCTTTATCGCCAACACAACATAAAAGGATAATAATGATAAATAATTAAAAAAAATATATACACGACGAATAGATAACCTCTCTTCCTTTGGGAAGTGGGTTAAAAATGTTTTCTACCCAATTGTAAAGTTTGTGTATGTGTTTGTATGTAAAATTGTAGTGATTTGTATGGTAGC
>DWNE01001185.1:0-23117 GCA_018249875.1 Cecropterus toxeus | reverse complement strand
TTCCACCTGGTAGAAATAAGTATGTTATACTTAGCACATAACGAGATGACGTAACCACGCATAAATCTGCTATGACTCTGGACTCTGCTGCCGTTACTGAATAATTGTTATTGTGAATAATGACTGTGAAACGAAACTGTAATTACTATTTATATTGTTGGATTTCAGGGTACACAATCGTAAGTGAAATAAATGGAAAGTTACAAGTGAAGGAGTTATCACTTTGACTTTGACGTCATACGAGTGACTACGCTTTTATAACTTCAAAGTAACAAGTAATAAAGTTAGAGTTTAAATGTCTATGGTAAGATATACGGTTACGTTTATTTTGGAAACTGTATATCCTTGCCTTATATTTCTTGATTTTGACCCCTTTTTTCTAGTGTAGAATACCCAAGTTATTAAAACCCTATAACATGATTATCTTGTTATAGGAATTTAAAAACTTATTATTATACGGATATCTATAAATAATATAACTATCGTCGTTGTTTGCAAGTTTACAAAATATTTAAAAAAGGAAAACAAAATAACGGTACCTACAATATACTCTATAAAACAAAATTTACTTAATTACCTTCAAACTAAACTTACATTTTAATAACTATTCAAAATTCATATAACACTTTCGTACAGAAATTCATTAGCGTTGTCATCACAGCTCTATATAAATCCATCTCATCACAAAGAGCCGGCTTAATTGTCAAAGACGTGGTAGGCATGAAATTAAACATGACAAAATTGTTCGGACGCGAAGCAAAATTACCGAGCTCCGATACTCTCACGTCCTAATTATCGTAAATGACAAAGTACAGACAGATCCCCAATTTGTGAATCACCCTTTTGATATTATGTGCTAGTGTGATTAGAAGATTTTGCAATATCACTTTCATAATATCATTTCAGCACCCTTTTGTTAACGTTTTGAAGTCCACTTTAGCTCCAAACTGGTCATGTGTCGTCTATATTATTGTGAACTCTTTTTTTCGCCTTTGTATATTCTCCTAAGCTATATTTATTTAGGTTTGATATCATCATCAATATCTATTGTCTTTACAATGTTGAGCAGATTTTCTCTCAGAGTGACAGTTTAGTCCATAGTCAGCTTAAATGTGAAATGATTGACTTCATACATTTGATTTTTTTTCACGAAATCTTAAGCCTGTTGCTTACTTCATGAGGTTTTCTCTGACCGTTAAAATATGTGTTAATAATTCTTTTACGTGTAATGGAATAAAATCGAATGGCCACGTAAGTTTTAAGCATCAGAAATGCAATTATGAATTCAATACTCACATGTTTGCTTGACCTTGCCTTGAAATTGGAAATGCGTGGATTTCAAATCGATATGGTAACCGTACCACGAGAGTTTTGGATATATGTAGTCTATTAACTATATATTTCAAGCTTTAGATTATTATTATGAACAGTTGGCAGACATAAGCTTTTTGTGATGCCCAAAGTTGGAATGCCAAACGTAAGCGGATTAATCATTTTGTAGCATTAATATATATAAACACAGCCATCCGATTCAAAATGGGTTCATTATTGCCTCAATTTATTATTTACAAAAGACTCACTTCCCTCACAACGAGTAAAGTGTAAACTATAGCCAATAAAAGCCATACTGATTAAGTGCAGGATAATAAAAAATGTTCTTTATAGAAACGTAAAGAAATCTCTTATCATACTAATATTATTAATACAACATACATTATCCCCGATGTACTCGTACATAGGCTATAATCTGTGACAATTGTTTTATTTCAACAGCTCCAACACAATCATTGTTCTCATCATATACTTATGTTTCGTGTCTTGCAAAACTACATCAACCAACTGATACGTCTTCCTACGGGTGCGGGTTCAACGACCATTCGTGCCATAGTTTTTGTGGAACAAACTTGTTTTAACATTTATGTAATACACCGGTACCTCATAATACTCGTGTAAGCCGACCATGTTGCGGATGTAGAAATATAAATTAATCAATAAAAACATGACAAAGCTGTACGATCTGAAGTCGCTTGTCTAGCGGTAAGGTGCTTACATCTGAGAGTTTTGATTGCAATAGAAAGCTTATGGAGAATTTAAAAATTTTTAAAAATAAGTATATTGTTTAGTAGAAATACATTAACCGAAATCATTTGTTTATTTGAAGTATTTCATACACTCATCATTTCAATCATATACAATGAGGTCTTCGACATATTCATGTTTCTTTAAATATGATATCTAAGTATATTTATTACATTGAAAGCTAATCAGCGGAGAAATTACATAAAATAATTTCTTTGAGTTACATTATTACACCAAGTAATAGTTAATTTTAGGGTTCCGTACTCAGAGGGTATAAACGGAACCCTATTACTAAGTTCCCGCTGTCCGTCTGTCTATAACCAGTCCAGGCTGTATCTCGTGAAGCTACACAGTTGAATTTTTCATAGATAATACTAATAACATAATTACATTAATATTCAAGGGGCTCCCATTCAATAAACGACATTATTTTTGCCGTTTTTTATAGATAATGGTACGGAACCCTTTGTGCGCAAGACCGACTCGCACTTGACCGATTTTATTAATATAGGTGTAACTTCGAAGTCAGAGGTAATTTGCTATATAGGTATTTTATACAATCAACTAAGTTTTAATTATATTCTTCGCTTTTAACAGACTGCAATTCATAATTGAATCATTTCTACTCCAGTGGACGACAACGACAATCTTCTCTTAATAATCGTCTTACAATTAATTTTGAGCATTCGTATACCGCAGACGACTTTAATCCGATTATCTGAACATTCAAAGTGCAAAACTGTTGTGAACGAATTAAGCTTGTTGAAAGATTGTCATCTGTGCTCTCTCAAAAATATTGGCTTATAGTTAAAAATCCTTTAGGTTTGGTTTATATATGTAATATACGAAGTCGGTGGTAAAAAAAAAATTTAAGGGATTTGTAGTTTTATTTCATATCGAAAGTAAATTTAGAAACCCTATCTAATAAGGTTTTTGATTTTATCTCCCCGACTTACTTTTGACCGAATATATTAAATCTATTTTGTAAGTTTGAGCTAGGTATTTCAAATATTACAAATTATTTATATTCAAATATTTTAGTAAATTTGTTATAAGTTAATAATATTAATTTATCATAATCAACATCTAGGTCAAAATAATAAAGAAACCGTTTCCACAATTTCGACGAAAACTAACGTTCTATATATAAATTCATAACTTACACACGAAAAAACAACCTAATTTTACAAAAGAAACAGAGCGTTATAGTTTCCGGGAATCATCTTGTTAGTGATCAAAATGGCTGCGAACACCGTGTGGAATGTTAACATAAAATGTCTCTCTTCAAAACTTTCCTTTTCGACACATCAAAGTGTTCGTATAACGAGATTGCCCCGATGAAATTCTTTCAAAGGCTCGCACATACAAAATTTATAGACTACTTTTGGATAGCCAAATAAATACACAGAAACATGACAAAGGTCGATAAATCTAGAAATCCCCCTGTGAAACGCCCACCGCATTGATTTAGCTAACCCTACAGCTTCTCCCTTCATGCAGTTGCTCGAACAAACAAAATGACCCCGGCCTAAGTAAATAACGTAAAAGAGGAAGTCGAACTAATTCATTATCGTACGCGAGAAACAATAAAAGCAGAGACAAACGAGATTACCGACGAATCTGAAAGGGATTTTTCTTTTCAGCTTATCTACTTTACGTTTTGGGAATAACTACGGAATCCTGCAATGTGTACCGTGCTGGACTAAGTCGGCTATTGTCTGATGGATAAAAAAGGTACACGGTAACGTAATCCGTGGTCTCTCTCTCGAAATCTTTTTATTTACTGCCAGCTCTCTAACTGACCTAATCATCTTATTTTTTCTACGCCGACTAGTAAGGTACTTTTGACGATAAATCAATTTAGTATAGTAATGTAGGTAAGACTAACATAAATAAATATTTAAATCCGTAAGTTTAGACGTCCTTTTTTCAAGAGTTTAGTATATTATCTTTATTGGGGCAAATAAATTAAGATAAACTAATTGCTTACTATTTATCTATTGATAACGTGCACGGTAAGTCTAAAAAATAAAAAGTCTGATACTATCTCTAAAAGCCGTACAAAATAACACTAAGGATACATTAACATACATTGAGATAACTTGAGATATCATTACAACTTAATTGGATATTGGAGCTGATTTAAATAAACAGATACGTATGCTAAATGCGCCGCTGAACGAACCGAAAAGTCGTATTTGAAACGGTGACACAGAATCAAAAGAAATAAAGCCACCGCTCAGTAAATACTTTGTCATTATGACAGGCGGCAGTGATATCTACAAAACGATTTGAAAATGTGCCACCGCGGCGTTTAAGTATTAAGTTACAATCCCGTGAAGGAACAAATCGAATCGAGACTCGGAAATCTTGTTCGGAAAGCGAGAGATTATTTTATTCATCGACTTTACTGTTTTCAAACAACGTTATCGCGGATGACAAATTGTTTTATTAGGCTACTTTGAATTTGATTTCAATATCATATTCGCTGTTCGCGAATTTTGCAGTAAATGTTTGTGGCTGGTGTTTTATGTAATTTATCGTGAATATTTACGTTTAAGTAGTCTTGTTGAACCCATTTCAAATGCAATTTTGATAACAAGTTTAAGTACCGTTTACGAGAAGAATAATGTTTGTTTTTTTCTTAACATTGTTATTTTTTTTGTAGTTACGTGAGATTTCTTATAGAAAGTTTACTTAAATTTGATCGTTTACGGGTTGATATCTATGTGTTAAAAATTGATACAAAAGTTATATCTGCCCTTAATATACTTTTAAAACTAGAGTACGGAGCACTACTTTAATAAAATTAGACCGATTTAGAACTTGCGATGAAAAGAAAATTGAAAGGTAATAGACAAACCTTACGAAATGTATTCGAAAATAGTTGCAATTATACCGTTTATTTTATTCTCCAAAAATCAGTTATTATTTTTTATAGTATATACTTATAGTATATGCGATAGTTGCGTTTATACCATAATATATATTTATTCTCCAAAAATTTGTTACTTCAATATTTTATGATAACCATAAATTACTTTTTAAAAAGCTGTTGTTACTGATAGCTAAAGTTTTATAGCAGTACCGAGTAGATAAAGCGCCGTTTACAAAGTTGATGCACAATTGCACCATTACGGGTGTGATGGAAACCAGTTGTCCACGTCGTGTGCCTAACTCACTCGGATATCGAATTTAATCGTCCAAAGCGCCAGTGCGAATAATGGCCACGACAAATTTTCCATCCCACCGAGCACTTTCCTCTGAATGCACCTACACAATCGATGCTATTGCCGACAAAATTGTGCGCTATTAAGTGACATTCTAAATATAGGGATCCACAGGATGACGTCGAGATAGTCCGCTGTTCAACCCTTGGTTTAACAAACTGTTCAAAACTCGACTGTATCACCCATCGCCAAGATCGATTTACAAACAATGGAGTGATTATTTACGATGTTTTAATCCTGAATGTAAAGGCAACTGATGAAGTGTAACTGTTACACATCTGCCTTTCGATTGACTCGTAATGATGATTGCTGTGGTTTGAAGATATGTCCGCGGAAAGCAATGTTGTATCAATGTTTTGACGTTAATAATACGGCAAGCGTACCGAAGCAAGGATAACTTATTATTGACAACATAATACTGGCTCCTGACATATCGTCTGCAGAGAAAGTCTACACTTATCTCGATTCAGTAAGTAGGGACATTTGGACTTGTTTCAAGATGAATGAAAGGCTTAAAGGAAGGTCTTTGAAAATTGTGATTATAACGTAGCAGAAGGACAATTGACACATTTAATCACAATTTTGCAACTGTTCTATGACAAGCTCTTGAATCTATTTTAGTTTATTAGATGCTATTATTCATATTATTATTATATGGGTAGGGGTACATGACAATTTATTATTACATAGAACTTTTCTTAACTGTTAAAATCGTAAATTATTTGTCGCAAATACCAATGTTACTAAACAGAAAACAGATATAGTGTAATGTCTGCGTTAATTTTAACACTTGTTATTTATGTCAATTCATTCCCTTATATAAAAACAGTTGTATTTGCCGGTCTGCTGCATATCCTTTGAACTTACATTTCCTCTAATTATAGGCGCCATACATGGGTTACTCCTAACGTGGTTCCAATCAGTTCCATCAGAGGTTTATGACTGTTTGTCATAAACAGCTAAAAACGCCGACGTTGCTTCAATTGGTAACACATGTTGGTTTGTCTATCATACATAAATAAATGTAGGTATCGCGTCTGTTTTTAAATGGACTTTCTAAAGCGTATTTTTATAAATTGGTTTAGTAAAACATAAGGGTAGAAGATGTTCTTAAAGACTTTTTTAATTTCCTTAAGTTTGTTAGGCGGCTTAACTTTGCATCAATAAATTATGACGGCTGAATTCCATGGATTTTGCAAGTAATTCAATAATAACCGGTGTTACTTATTTGAGTTTATGAGACGGAAATACCCGTACTGAACTTCTTGGAAGTAAATATCACACGTACGTAAAATAATACTTCTAATCCCTTTATTAACTAATTCTCATATCCATGAATAATCATTCTCATATCAATCCTATCAATATCCAAATTTTATAAAAAGTATCAAATTCCTTTATCAGATTTATTCAGATTCCTTTATTTCAATTAATTATTAGAATTAAAACTATATTTCATCAAAAAATGCCTACTTTTTACTAATATTATAAAGGAGAAAGTTTGTGTGAACGTATGTATGTTTGTTACTTCTTAACCCAACAACCACTGATCGGATTTCGCTGAAATTTCGCACAAATACGGTTTGTGATCTGGATTTAAACATAGGATAATCATTACCGTGGTAAAAGTAACCGAAACGGCGGAACCGCGAAAAAAAGCTAGTACTACCATGTATTGCAATGGATCGTATAATGTAACAATTCCCCACCAATCTACACCCGAAACGCACAGAAACTAACCCGTAATATCCCGTTAATGTACTTGAGCTGCGATACAATTCCACATGAACACGAGTCGCATATCAGTTCTCCGAACACCTGTAATCAGGGGACCATTCGCAGCTGGGACTGTAATGTCGTCACACAGTTTATTGGTCAATCAGTCGGACCGACAGTGTAAATGGAAATTGTACGGATAGTTTTGGTTAATTTGTGGGATAGTAATTTAATTAGAGCGCGCTAGAGGTATTGCTTCAATGTAAATTGTAAATTGAGTTATATATAAATTAGATATATTGAATTTATTCATACTCAATGTTAGGCGTGGTCAGTCTAATACTGCTCCATTGCTGGGTTAGGAACTCCTCTAAGCGTAAGAGAGATTTAAGACCATAGTTCATCGCGCTAGCCAATTACGAAGACAAAAACCTTTGAGAACTTTTTCAAAGCAGTACCAGGCATTTATGAGTTCTCGCGACAAATTAATATATGAATAATTTATAATACGAACATAAATTAAAAAATAGAGGTTATAATATATATTTTTAACTATACTGTGTGCTTAGGCGTAAATGTAATTATATACTTCAAACTATTTTGTACAATGTTATTAAGATTTATCATGCATTCGAATAAGTTTCATTAAACATTGGATATAACATAAAGTCATGTAGCGACAGGATCAAAATGATAGTATTTAAATTTAAGTTAACACGACTATTGAAGTATTAGGTACATACAGCCTTATTGTTACTTCTCAAATTTGATATAAACAATTTTTTTTTACAAGACACATGAATAAGAAAACAAGTCTTGAAAATCGCATACAATAGCCTTTTGATATATAAAAGGCTATTGTACATCGTTCACACATTTGCCGTTAACTAGAAAACTAGATCAAACGAGTATTTAGCACATTATAACTGGAGCGGTACATGTTTTTTTTTACCGACTGCGTCACAAGGAAAGTAATATTTCGTGAGCTTATGTTTTTATGTATGTCCATTTGTTTGGCACGCGCTACAGCCCAAACGGCTTGATGGACTATAACATATGACATATTATTGAAATTGTCTCCGTTGTCATAGTGACATAGGTTATTTTATAATTTTAAAATATGGCGTCTGTAAAAAAAAAAGAAAGGAGAAGGAGTGTTTTTTTTATTGTCAAAACAATATGGATGTCAAATGAATCTGTAAAACAGACCATTACATGGATATATATAGTAGAACACTATTATGAAGTATTATAAATATTACTATGTTGACGCAAACTCCTAAGAAGCATAAAATAAATAAATTATAATAAAATCAATTTACCCGAATATTAATTACCAATTTATCAGTTGGGTTTAGTTTTTTCACAACAATTCCTCGTCTATCGTTTGACATAACGAAATAAACAGTTATTCAAAATTAGATTTTCTTTGTACAGCAATACGAAACCAGAGACGTGTCTTGAAATTGTTATCTGGGTCATTTTTTTCCCCGAAACATTTGTAAGAGCAGAAACACAAATAACATTAAACCTTCACATAGCGACCGGCAGGTGAAATACGTTACACGTAGCCTTAGAAAGGCTTACCAAATATTTACAAGTGCCTGAAGTGGCTTAAAACAAATTCTCCAATAATCTTGGCCCGACTTTGTGCTATTGTTTACTGTGCGCATGTTTCACCAGAAAAGATAAACTATGAGATATAGAGCGATATCTTTCAATAAATCTTTAGGTCCATATGATAAGTAGTAAGGCTAGTGTTCTTGATTGTTTACAGGTGGTTTAGGAGGAGTATTAAAAGTTTGGTTTTACATGTTCCAAGATATACAAGTTTAATCAATTTGAGTATTAGTACTGTGTAATTCGCGGTGATACGAGGCTGTAATCAACGCGATATTTAAGTTAAAACTACCTTGTTTTGAAAATTATAATAAAACTTTATGAGAATTAACGGTCATTCAATATTCGTATACAAATATATTTTAAAAGTGAAGGAGCAGTAAACATATCCTCACGAAGCAGTCCCCATTAAATTACCAATATGTTTTCAATTGGATTCAGAAGGCACAGGACGGGTTGGCGACATTTAGGGAAACTCTATGTTCAGTAGGGGACCTCGAAAAGCTGATAGATGGAACCAAATAGATTATTAGTATTAAGATCCCTAGTTTTATAGGCTATTGAATTCTATGATATTTTTAAAGTAACTTCTACAAAATAATAACAAATTAAAAAAAAACAGTAGGTATTAAATAAAATTATTAAGGTGAAAAAACTATTTCACTACACATTTTCAATTAATCACTTATTTTTATACTCAACTGAGTCAGAAGGGGGCAATGTTTTTTAACCAACGTCACAAAGGAAAGAGGTTATCTATTCGTCACGTATATTTTTTCGTGCGTATGTAATTTAATGTATGTAATATTTTTACTTAACTTTTATAGCTTTCGCTTGACGATAGCACTACTACCTTAGAATTCCGCTACTGCCACCCTCCTCTTGTATTTTTGTGGAACGCCACTCAATTCGTGTTTGATTTCGCTAAACATAAAGCGTTGGCAAACAGTTAACTCTCGTATCGAGTTACGGGATTTCTTTTGTTCGTGGCATTTTAGCAAAATGGTTCTCGTGAGTACTTATCCATACTTTGATACAATGTTTTGCTTCATAAGTGACTGTTACTAGGTTACACACAAGCTTAATTTGTTGGAGCTGAACCTTTCTTTAATATTTTTGCGAGTATTTTTACCCGAATGCGTCAGAAGGAGAGCAATGTTTTTCGAGTGTATGTATGTCCATTTCTTTGGCACGTGCTACAGCCAAAATGGCTTAACGGATTGTGATGTATGACATATCATTAGAATCGTCTGAGTTTGGGAAGTGACATAGGCTTTATATTTTTAAATGGCGCCTGGATATAGAGGAAAAATGGGAGGGGGGGAGGGACGATTTTTTATGGACAATATGGGTATCAAAAAAAATGTTTTAAGCCGTCGGGTTTTTTGTTCTAATGTTTTAAACGATGTTACTTGTTTTCATTTTATACAAGGACGTTATCTACTCTGATTAGGTAATATGTTACTGTAGTGGATATTTTATGCGATTAACGTGGACTCTGAGTCAAGTAGTAACTGCCGTCGGTAGGCTTTTAAAGACAAGATAACGGGAACCTAAAAGATACCATACTAAGGACGAAGTAGAAATGGCTTGGCTTCCACCATCTTAGGCATGAACTTACGTAGACCCTATGCATGTATTTTAAAATAACTATATAAACAAGTATTTTGAATTTAAAAGAAGTCGGTTAATGAAGATTTATCACATTTTTGGATTAGATTTTTTATAGGTAAAAATACTATACATACAAAGTTATCATAACATTCAAATCTTTCAATACATTCACCATGTTCATGCAATTAATTGCCTTCCATACACTTACGCCCCAATACATCTATCTTACAGTCAAAGTCACACCACAAACGTCTGCGAACGTAAACAAAACAAATTCCCTCTTACTTTTTTTAAGGAACCCTCGTGATGATTTTGACAGCCCACCGCCGAGTGTTTACATCGTCGCCGAACAGTCATTAGTCGTCGATGTTGTCACTTATGTCGCCAGCTGTATCGCGTTTGCAAGGACATCCTGATTCAATACACATATTACTTGGCTTACAACAATTTGAAATTGGTATTGGAATTGTTTTGAATTTGTTACTTGAGGATGTAGGGAGGTTATTTTTTACGCAAGCACTTATATAATCGTGTAACATTTAAAATGGTAATTAATTTTCTTTTCATATTTATCTATTAATGAATATACTAAAAATTAAAGTCACATTCAATGTTTCTGTACAACTACAGCCGCAAATTTTATCAAAGCAGACATGGAACATAAGTACTAAAAATTAAGAAACGGGCAGTATTATTATAAAGATACAGAAACTAAACATATATTCTGATATATTTGATTTAGAGACAAAAATATCAAATATCATTGAATATCAGTAGTACATTTAGTATTGTGCCCCTGTTTTTCTATTCACATTTATGGTTACACCAGTCGTTACTAGGAATAACGCATCTGGCGGACGTAACGAACATCGAGAAGAATATGACTTTACAGTAAAACAATTATGTAACAAAATCTAATTTAATGTAGGTTCTCTGATAATGAGCACTAGCATAAAAAAACAAACTGGGACGCTCTTTTGGGCTGTTAATGGTACTTATTTAATACCAGTTGAGACAGAAAATGAACAGCTATATTCTTCACAATATTAAAACAATAAAGATTACTTCTTGTATATTTTTCAAATGTAGTACCAGTGTAGTTCTACCGGGGAGGTACCACTACCAAATATATTTCTAGCGTGAAGCAGTTCTTGCGTTTCGCTGGAAGGGTGTGGTTGCCGGTTCACTAGAATGATGCGACCAACTCATCCTCGGGAGTAGCAACGTATCTGTGATCGACTTCAGATAGAACCCCTGTTCTATATGAAGTTGCTAACAGGTATCCACGGGCGGTAGTAACCACTTACCGTCAGGCTTACCTACTTAAGGGATCACTTGTAAATAACCAGTAACACAGAATTCATGAGCTCAGTTTCTCTTTCTGACTTAATTACTCTTAATTTAATGGAAAATTGGACAAATGAAATGTCAAAGCGAAACAGAAATTATAAATGTAAATAAAAAAGAAAGTTTTGTCCGCATCAATTCCTAGAAAGAATTTTAAAGCTGAGCCACTTTGGTTACTACAAAGGCCCGCGAAACAACTGGAGCGCTCATTAATAAATCACAATTCCTTAGCGACAAATTAAGCCTTTTTCGGATTGGCAATAAAACAACGGATCCCCTTAAAAGAGACTTAGGAAGGCAATATTAAAATCACAAAAGACAAAGAGCGAGCCGACGCGAAGTATCAAACGTAATAAATAATTCCAACGCCTCGACAAATGAGGTCATGTGTTTCTCCTTTACGTTTTTTCTTTGACTTCCCGCGGGATCATGTGTCTTCTATTTCCGTTCAAATGTATCGAGCGAACGATTTGCTTCTTAAATTTAGAACATGTTCGCTGTTTAGTATATTGCGCCTTTGGGGACCATTAAATTCAGGAGCGAAGGCAGATGTCAACTCCGCACATCTGGAAATTGGTAAAAAGATAATTATTTCTTTGAATAAACGATAATTCAAAAGTTTTGGGATAATTTGCGATCTTTGAATCTGGCTTTGATTAAGAAGTGACTTGAATTAGCGTAGATTAATTTAAGAAAACCAATTTCTCTTTGAGCGAAATATTTAATGAGATTATTTGTGATAACGCAAAATATTTTAATCAAAAATAAGTATTTCATATAATTTCAAACAAATTATTATTTTAAACGTGTATGTATTTAAAGTTTTAGATAAATTGATAAATATACTCATCTAATGTTATTTTTTTATAAACATAGCCAGCTTTATGGTACAAACACAAACGAAAGATAAAAGATTGTGTGTAGCCGCTAATCTCGCATTATCTGTTCAAACCTAAGTCCCTATAATTTCTTTACGAGGCCGCTGTTCAAACGAAGTAGTAAATGATCCATTAACTTATCCTTTGTACTTCGACCTATTTAAATCTAGTTAAAAGCAAATAGGATGGTGGCCTCAAACCGCATTTGGAACAGGGTGTTTGTTCGGAACAATCAAACTTCACCTTGGAAACGGTTTACGATTGTAGCGTGTAATAAACACATCGAAAACAAGTGTAGAAATCTTCGGTCTACGCACGTGGTTAGTACGCGTTCAGATTACTGTTTTATAGCTTATTTACTATTTCTGAAACAAATAAGTGGGGAAGGCAGTCAGGTACTTCAGGGTTTTTACAAGCAAAAAGAGACAAATAAATATTTACAAAGTCTATAAAAGAGTCAATAATAACTGATAAAATAATGATCAGTTAAGTAATATGTTCCTTTATTATTGCTTTTCATTAACAATATATCAATTTTGAGATTAAGTTATAGAAAAAATTGGACGACATATTTATATATACTTTATATAAGCTTGAAGTAAAAAACGAACAAGCAGTTCACCTAATGAAAAATGGCACAAATAGACCGCTGTACGCAACTTCATAGCGAACAAGGGTTCTATTGGAAGTAAATTACAGATGCATTGCTGCTCCCGAGGACTAAGCTCGCCTTATATGAAAGAGAGACGACAAACATAACCTTCCAACTAAACGCATGAAACAGCTTCACGCTAGAAATACGTGTCGCTGTGGTACCTTCCCGGTTGAACCATAAGCGGTCTACCATCTTGCAACATATGTGTTAAAACAGTATAATATTTTATTACCGGTCAACCTTATTCAAATAAAATACCCGAAAAATATTTCGCGAAAAAAATGTCTATAAACTCTTTTATTGCACCTCTGTTAGTACGGAAACGTTCCGTAGTTGAAAGCGGAAATTGTGTTTGAACGCTTTCAAATATGAAAGCTCAGAAAGTTATAACAGAATAGTTTTCAAAATTTGTAATTCTATTTCACAGTTCTCGTTGCGTTTGTTATTAATATAAAATAAACCAAAAATATATTAAAGTCGTAGCCTTCGTGGAAAGGAATAACTAGAACGAAAGTCATAAAGAATCCCTTATACAAAGAGACATAAATGTGTTTGCACATCAATAAAATCAATCGTGCGTCAATATGAGTCATCGTTAAGGAAACATTTCCTATGTGCTTGAGACGTAACGGAACAATGTAGTAAGAAACGGTTGAAAGATATGTGAGAGGGTAAATGTACCATACACCAGTTTACCGCACAGAATCACAATGTAAAATGTAACGCCACACTAAATTCTTCATCGTTGAGTAAGTCTCGCCTTGCTTACAACTAACCAAAATGATTATAAAGTTGTTTATAAAATATAGAAACAGCAAATGAGCAAAGAGAAACAGAAATTAGGGGTAGGCCACAAATTTGTTGCTACCCCTTAAGTACTATGTTGGAGCATCTCGGATAAGTATGTCTCCTCCCAGGCCAGGCTGCAGCAACGCTTAACACTACTGTTATTGGGCAGAATTAGATGAGGCGTTGGTACTTCCGAAGTCGAACCTCAAAGTGTTTTACCACCTTTTATGGTACAAGACTTCGTGGTTTGATAGCGGCATTGCTAAAGCATTTTAGCTTCCGCACTGTACATCCTCTATTGGGAATAGAAACTATAGTAATTTTTCTTTAAGCTTTTTAACCTTCTCCAATTTGAATAATCGATTGAATTTGAGTATTTCAGTATAGAGTATAGAATTGAGTTTTATTATTATATATATTACATATATTTAAAACTTAAATATATAAAGGCGATAATATAAGTTTAGATTATCTTATTTTCATTTGGCTACACGATATTACAACTATATCTATTGTAATAAACAAACAAGTTGAATATTTCGTATCAAAACAACTTCAGTGCATTACGTTGACTATGGTGCGAATATAATCAACTATCAGCTTTATGTCCTCATCCATAAAGAACATATAATGTGCCTTCCTGAAATGCAACATCTGTAATAACGTGTGAAGCTTGACAGAATTATGATCTCGCTTGAGTGATATGTTTATTTCAGTGTTCCTGTGGGCACGATCTGTTATTGTATTAACGATGTATGGATGCTGTTATTGAAACAAACACACGCAGTGGTGTAAATATTTCAATGTTTGATTCCAACATGCAGAGGCAGAGGCATATGACGTAATACCCCTGAAATTTGCTTTTTTGTTAACCCTCAATCACCGTGGCTAAATACTTGCATAAGTTTACGCGTGGGGTCTGACAAACCCCGCGTACAAATGGGCTGTTATAATATTTCTTCGTAGATGGCTTGTCAGTGGTATCTTATACGTCAGTATTTTGAACTGAATGATATGTGAATTATTTCAGATTTCGTTCGTCGAAATGAGATTAGCCCTATCACTGACACATGCTTGTTCTCTTTATATGTTTGTGAGCATGTGGTATTTAATGACATTAGAGCGAGGTTTTAGATAATGAAATAACTATAACAACTTTTAAGGTTCCAAGAATAAAAATGCACCCCGCGCAAACGATTAAGAGTTATTTTTTAAAAATATATTATAACATAAAAATATAATATACAAAGAGGGTTAGTTAAAATTGTATTTTCGTCGTTAAAAAATAAAACAATGTTTTTTTCAATGAAATATTTCATGATTTCATATAGAACAGCGGCTCTATCTAAAGTCGGTTACAGATGCGTTGCTACTCTCGAGGACTGAGATTGTCGCCTCATATATGAGTAAGCCGGCGGCCACACCCTTCCAACAAAACTCACGAACTGTGTTACGCTAGAAATAGTTGTGAAGTGGGTACCTGACCGATCGAACTGCAAAGTACTATTATTCTACTGAAAATTCGTAGAAGAACGTACAACACGTAAAAAATGTCTTATGATATAATAATCTAAATAACTCAAAGGACTGACTGATATAGTGACCTATCAACGCACAGCCCAATACACTGGACGGATCGTGCTGAAATTTGGCACGCAGGTAGATGTTATGACGTAGGCACCCGCTAAGAAAGGATTTTGATCAATTCTATTTAACTACCTCTGAAATAATTCTTAACACGAGCAAAGCCGCGGGTAAAAGCTAGTCTAACATAAGATAATTCCAATTGACTAGTAACCTTGATAGACCAAATATTAGACGTAGAAGTATATGAAATACCATCATCCTGTCCAATGTCATTTCTGGTCCGGAATCAGTGTAGCGTACGAAGGTATCGTTTTTTCATTATATTTCGTGTTATTTTCACGTCGGGCGTGATTGGATGGACAGATTCTGGTGTATCGAATCTAATACTATCGTCCCGAATAATACAAACTTATCGAGACAGTACTCTGCGTATGTGCTATAACAATTCCAATATCAAATTAATTTATTTCCAAGAATCATATTTGCAATTCCAATATCAACTTAATTAATTTCCAAAAATCATACATACATATTCGGAGGAAGGTTATTTCATTATGGTTTTGATAGGCCTACACAGCCACTGCATATCGTATCAATTGTAGGTTTATATATGAATATATCAACACATTTAAGGCCTCAACTTCTTGAAAACTAATATACTTGTCATTGTAGCAGCGATATAAGATATTTATAATTATTTTGTGTACGGCTTTGTTAAAGTATATATCTTCTTAAGTCATGAAGCATCCCTTTTTTATTTCTATCTTATATGAATTATAATCTAATGAAACGTTTCGAAAGGTCCAGATGTCTTTGCATGTATGTTTCTATATATATTATATTTGATTTGTCTTCGTTTTTATATATTGCGATTAATCGATTAAGCTAAAAATATGGCCAATAATTCTTCTTCTTCTTAGGATGCCTCTCCAACTATTGAAGGTTGGCAATCAGCGTCTTAAATTCGTCTTTATTGTTTGCTCTGCGGAATAGCTCAGCTGCGCCAGCTATTCCGGTCCACTCCCTGATGTTACGCAGCCACGACTTTTTTCTCCTTCCGACCTTTCTCTTTCCGGCAACTTTGCCCATCATTATTAGTTGGAGCAGCTCGTATCGCTCATGTCGGATCAAATGACCTATGTAAGAGACTTTCCGCCGTTTCACTGAGAGCATTAATCTGCGCTCCTGGCCAACCCATTGTAGAACCTGAACGTTGGTCACCTTCTGGATCCAGCTAATATACAACATATGGAGAATAATGCAACGTCTTAATTTACATTTACTTTAAATTTCGTTCCTCATTTTGTATGTTCTGTATTTCTGCCTAATAGCAACAGTATTATGGATTATTGTCTTATAACCTGAAGTGTGTGGTAAGAGATACGTATTCGAGACATTCCAACTTAGCATTCAGGTGTGGCAACGTATGTATGGCTAATTTCAACTTTCAAGTAAGACTGGTCTTATTTGGGATTGATCACATATGCCGACAGTGGCTACTTTTGAGATGAACTGCATGCTTATTTGCTACTTCCACATTATAACGAAGAAAAGAACGTTCGTCTGACATTTTCATATAATAAATATCTTCCTAAATTGAATTTGTATTTTACACCTCAATCTTATATACCTTTCAGTTTTATCCTTGAGAATTTATACAGTCTTCAACTTATAATAAAATATTTATCTCACGAAATAAAGTGAGATAAAAATCTTTTCATAATCCTCGCTATCTATTTTTCCCTGCGCTAAAGCACTTGTTTTCTTGTATGAAAATACTCACATACTTGATTCCGCTGAACATGTTTATGGCCGTTTTATAGAGGAACACTGAATATTACTTTAAGTGTGCTCACTTCAAATGTTCCATACACTTGTTTATTGCTGTTACTTTAAAATATATTTACATTTCTTGAGCAGTCATAATATAAATTAATACTTTTATTTATTTTACACTAAATAAGTATAACGCCTAATTTAATAAAACTTTATCACGTTGTGGGTTGTCTCCCTCAACATGTGGGTTTAACAACATAAACCTAAGTTTTGATGTTAGTTTAATTTTATCTGAATTAATTAAAAGTTCCTAGTATGTTATAGAGGTTAAAAAGCCACTGTCTAGACTATTAATTGAAAAGACGCAAAAACTCAAGTGAGGCCTATTTTTAATATTTTCACATATTCACATTTAACACGATTTAAACTATTTTTTGGAACTGCTACCATTAAAAATGTAACTAATTACTACCCATGCATGACCGATTTGTCATCAAATACAGATAGGATTTAAGTCCTGCCTGAATTCGACTACAGATGCGTTTTATCCCTGAAAACAAATTTGAACTTGCATCGGCAGTATATAAGCGGCATAAGTGCTCACAGAATATTATTTAAACCTGAATACAGAAACACGACTGTTATTATTGTATATAGATAGAAATGGATAGAAACATAGAAAGGGATGTATTGTTAGACCAGCATTTAAATATCTGTTGTGTTAAGAATAATTCGAAATCGAGGTGTAATTTAGAATGCGGTAGTGCCATATGCTTAGTAGGCGTCGTATTTTGTGGTTCAACTCTACTCGGTAATACTGCCAAATAATACCAGTGATAAGGAACTGTGTTTAACACTACTTTAAAGGTATACTGATTTGAAAGGTATATTAAGGGTGGCATACCTTTTGGAGTAGTTATAACTTGTCCTTCGAGGTATTAATGCATCTATGGTCGATTTCGGGTAGGATTCTAAGCTTTTCCCTCGAAGATTCTGTAATCCCCTAAAACCCCTACTGCCCATGGACTCCTGTGTGTTCACAGACGGCAAGGGTCTGTTAAAATCTGGTCAACTGCTTTCTCTTTCACAACTCCTACGTTATAAAAAAGGAATGTTTACTCGCCGTTACCACTAGGTAACAAATATTAGTTAACGGGAGACGTCTTATCGGTCCCTCATATGCTACGGCTAAGTCGACATAAGCGGTTGGGCAGGGATGCTCGGGCCTCGAGGGATACCCTCTTTGCCCGGGTAATTCTCTAGAAGATAGAATACTTCCCGATCCGATAACATTTATACATAATTATACAATGTTAATGAAAACATTGTAATATAATGTGAGTGCAGTATATTTGATAGTATGTGACATAAGTTATGTCACATAACTATAACAGGAATAATGAAATAGCTTTACTTGAACGGTTACGATACGTATTTGTTTTAATTAAATCAATAAATAGGATCGTCGTTTTGTGTTTGAACACATGAATATAATTAATGCATCTGCATAATCTTATTTTAAGCTAAGACAATACACAAGCTGTAATTACTGGCTACATGGTAATTATCTAGTCGTGCATTAATTCATTCATATATTATTATGTCTATTATAATATTTGTATTGCCCTAATTAGTGTCTAAGTTTACATTATATATACATAGGTAATTATGATAATACCAGGTTTGGAATGCGGTCATTGTACTTAGTATTCACGGTAATTTAGGCGTAGGCCCTGTAGGTGTTCCTGTCGTCTTGAGACCAGATTAGAACTACGAAATTCCGTGCTTATCGTAAGAGGCAAGTAATACGGAGCTTCCAGGGTTGAAGGTGAGAAAAATGGGAACTCGGACCGTCCAGCTTGTAATACCGGGAATGACAACGATATGTATGACCACACATCGTCGGAAACACCGAATTATATGGTGGGCTTCAACGCTCATTCGGCCCCGGACCGAAGCCGGGGAGCAAACGCGTTCAGAGGACTCCGGTTGCATTCCTAAGATGGTCACCTCATATATAAGCCGCCGGCAACCACACCCTTCCACCGGAACGCAAGAACCGCTTCACGGTAGGAATAGGTGTGACGGTGATAATGCCCCGGTCGAACTACATTGGTTTTATCAACTGCAAAAATAATTTGTAACCGATCAATATACTTCATCGAAAGGTATGCTAATAAATTATAATAATTGGAATCATATTTTTTTTTACTTGCGTCACACATTTTACCAGTTTTAAGTCATAAAATGTTGGCATCCACATTAATTAATCTGTTCATTATAGAGCTTAGGAACTCTTGAACTTTGTTTTTTCTTATTAAATTTTTTCTCTACTGCGACATCCTTAAAATACGTCATAAAATTTCTATTAATTTTAAAACGCAATAAAAAAGAGAACGTTATAAAATTCCCAAAGCGGAGAGACAGTTGCAGACTCTTCTCTTTTCCCTCGGAAATAGACGTTGAAATATAAAAGAATGTGTAAAACAAGACTCTCTATAGTTTTATGAGCGCTCTCTGGCAACAATCGAGGCGAGAATAAATAAAGGGGAAAATAAAAACGGAGTATATGTACCATTTAAAGTCGCTCAAGCCAAACGAATAATGAATATTACAAGTAGCCCGCGCCACGCCAAATTGCGGACTTGTAATACTTGAGATGTGACTGTAAATATACGGAGTTTTAGAGCAAGACTGTGGAAGGATGGTCCTAAAACTCATAAGGAACTGAAACAACGTTTTTATTATACGTGTGACAACATATTACTATCCTAACTCTAGACACAAATCTCTGAAAACGGATTTGGCCGTAGTCCGTCGCACTGGTCAAGTGTGAATTGGTAAAGTACGAATTGTTCCAGTGTGAATTGATAAACTTAACTTTTAGGAACTTTTTCAAAAGAACTCTTGGACGTGTAGGTTTTTTCATAATGTTTATTTCACCGTTAAAGCAAGTGGTTATTTTCTAATATAACGTATATTATAAAATAGCTACTGATTTCCACAGTGATTTTTATAAACTTGATGACTGTTGTACCAGTCGTTGATTTTGATTAATTACTTTTTTTTCATTATACGCAAACTTGTAACACTTATTTCACTATTGGACTCAGTGACTCCTCATAGTGATGTGCGATTGACACAGCATTTAGCTTGTTATGTAGGTAACCGCAAATTGTCTTAGAAGAAGAAGGCTTCGAAAGTACTACAACAATGTAATTATTCCAGAAACACATAAACAATTCGTAAAGTTGCATGCAAAACAATACTAGGCGGGATAAATTATCACATACAAAAATGACCATTTTTTCAGGACATCTTGTTGCCAATTTTATTTTCTCTTACTTCATAATATCGAGAACAAAGCTATATAGCTCCAGAAATTACTCGTTTGAAGCTAGATCGTTGTAAAAACTACATAAAAACAGCAGTTATTCCGCTTGTTACCCGTTACGCTTTCCATGTACCAAGTGCTGAAAATAGTGGTCAATGAAACGCGATTTTACCCGCTAAAAGCGATTTTGGTATTTCTCTAAATGAAATTATTACTGGATATGTTTTTAATCTTTTTATAATTTTAGTAACCAGCTTTAAAATATAAAAAGTTAAGCGATATATTTTCAAATTAGTTTTACTGAATTTTTTCTATTTTTATTTTATTGCTTTTGTTAAAATTACTACCTTTATTTTATTTATTAGATTTATAATAAGTAAAAGACTTTTTATAGAATAATTTGAGTAGTTATTTCACTAGAAGATTACTTCTCAAAACTTAAAACAAATAACTCTTTCGAAATCAAAATTTCCAAGTAAAGCTGTTGTATTTCGTAAGATTGTATGTTACGTAATTTTTATTTTACCTTAATTTTGATTAATTTCCCCGAAAAATCGTGTCTCACACGCTTATGTCTCGACACTCTGACCGCGGTCTTAGTTTTTCTTTATTTCTAAAACAGTATTCACGACAGTTTCTTGTGAACAGGCCAACTGACGGACGATCTTGTTTACACACCGTTTCGTAAAAACTAATGGCTCATTTTGTCACATACCTAACTCCGTAACTTATTATAAATCAGCGTGAAGGATGAATCACGGTAATGAATCAACCTATCCGAGATTAAGTGATAAATAGAGTGGCTGTTATATTAATATTTCACTTTTGCAGATTAACAGTAAAACATAAATAACATGTTATATATGTTGTGTTGTTTCGACGAATTTTAATGCCGTCGTTAAAACGTTAGTCGTCGCACAGATTAATTTAAATATACCTCGATTCTGCTTAAGTAATTAAATTGATGTGGTGTGAGAACATCTTTAACTCCAATCTCTTGAAATTCCGTTATAAAGCGTTATGGCTGGTAATTCATTGCTCTCTTCTTATCAACTTCACATCGTAATCGAGTAAGTTAAAATTAATAAACGCTTTACTTTGTATATGATATGCTAACTATAAAACTATAAAAGTTGGATATACCATTAAGGGATTTACTATGATTACTATTTATACATTATGTATACGTTTTTTTAATCAATAGGGTTTCCTTTGATTAAAAAAAAGTATATATACTTTTTTCTTTGTAATAAAAGCAATAGTTTTTTCAGCTTACATCATTTCAAACAAAGTTACATATAATACCTGTATAAAGAGCCTTAAACAAAGTTTGTTTATATTTGTGTCAAAATCTCAATTTTATGTCAGGCTTAACATATACGAAGATTCCACGTATTTGTTCATAAGTGCTTAGCAGGAAACAGATCCAAGCAGTAAAATTTATTTTTACCCGAATTATTACATACTTTTGTGGCAAAGGACTTAATGTCCGAGTTAATTATGGGGGGCTTACATAAACCAAAACATGGGACATGGTACAAGCCCCTGCGATTCCAGACATATCCCGACTCCCGGATTCCGACCGAAAAGGCCATAAACGCGACAATTTTGTACGCGGGAACCCATAAATTTATGTTCATTAAAACTTAGCGAGTACCGAATTCGGTTTTATTTACTCAAAAGTGGACTTTAAATCGTCAGACTGAATCGCTTAAAAATTTATTTTCCACGTGAATTCTGCCATCGAGGATTTCTTTTATGCCGGCCGCGCGCTCGCGGTTATTTTCAACTGAGAAGTATTAATAAAACATTGTTTGTGAAAGCTGTGCAGTTGTTTCAACCATATAGTTGACCGTTCGTAAAACTATATAATAGTAATAAACTTTATTGTACCTAGAAAGTACGGACAGGAAAGAAATGTACAAATTTAAAGAATAACACACAAGTTAGCGGTAGGCAGCGATTTCTTCCAGATTCCAGATTTCAAACGGTAATCCAAACCCTTTATGGTGCGGTGTTAAAGTCACAATAAATATGAAAATTTGGTAAAGTTTAAAGTTTAAGGGCTAGATTGGCAATGTCTAGAAATAAATCCAATAAATAATATAAGAGAAGAACAGTATAAGATGAAAAGCAACCTATAAAATAATTTATGTAACAACATTATAATGTAATTATTTAAGGTGACCTGTATAAACTCGATAAATGTAATATGTGTTACTAATTATACACTACATAAAAATATATCTTTATTCTAAGCTTTTGGGATTTCATTATAAATGGTTCTTAAATATCCTACATATGTATATATCTTTATATGTAAGTTTAACTATCATGTGATATCTGTAAATGTAAAATCCCAGAAACGACTCCACAGCTCTTCTGTTCTTATTTCACTAGTAACTGAACTAAGCAACCTGATTTCGTTAGATTTACACGAGTGGGCAGCTGGTGACTTTGTCAATCTGTTAATGAAGATTTGTTACTCTGTT
>DWNE01001184.1:0-23135 GCA_018249875.1 Cecropterus toxeus | reverse complement strand
TAACCATTTCTAAACTCATAATGTACACTGAAATCAGTAATTGACACTAAATTTTTCACATTGTCAAATAGCCTATTGTCAAAAATAAAGTAGGACTTAAAGAATTACGCTTTACCTAGTAAAAAGATATAGATTTCCTCGTCATATGAGCTCATGCAATGAATAAATCATGTCGGTTTCCATCAACGCTGCCGACGCCCAGTGCCCACTCCTCCCGGTCAGACCTCGCCAAATATCCGCCGGTAATAAGTCAGGCAACTTGTCTCGGGAAGGCGATAAATCAATTTCTTGTCCAATTACTCGGTTACTTGTCTCATTACCTGCCCATCCCGTAGCAGTTGTTTTAAAAATAATTTCACGGTGAAATATGAGTAATGCATGAGTTTAAACCAATACCTTTGTTCTATTCATATATCTAAAACTGTTTTCTTAATTTTGAATGCACTTGAAATGTCTGAAAAATTTATGAAATAACTGAGTTTTCTCAGAACTTTTCTTTGTAACATGTAGTATGCAAAATGAAATGATGAATTGAATAAAGAAACAAGTAGCTATCTCTTTGTTATGTATACAGCAACTTAGTGTTGTTAAAAATACATCGAAAATTTTACATGAACTCATTCTAGACAAAATATTGAAAAGATAGGCCAGGCAATGTCAAAACTTAGAAAAATGGTAATTTCGGTAGACATTTGCCAATATATAATCATTAGTAATTTTCTGTCCATGAGTCACCCGAACTTGAGGAAGGGTTGCATTCGGATCACACTCATCTTAATTGCCCTAATTTCGGAAATGTACCTCACGATTATGTCTTACTTGACTTTGATTTACGCGGGTCTTCTGTCTGCGGCTACTTAGCCTTGACAGTTGTGATTTAAGATGGCATATTTGGTAAAGTAGTTTTAAAAATAGCTACTCCTAATACAGTTGTCTTCTCTTTTGCATATCCTGAATTTCTTAACACCGCCATCTATAAGTATGAAACATCCATTATAATAATTACAGGTATTATTCTCTATAATTATCTATTTCTAAAGCTTTCAAAATTCTTACCAAAACTATCAGATTTATGCGCCTTTAGATGAAAAAATAGTAAATTAAAACGAAACGACAATGTAAAGTAAAGTGAATGATTTTTTCAGCCATATCTCCATATAACGTTAACTTGTTCTATATTTACTGTAGGCAAATAAATAAGTACACAAATACCCAGACTCAGAAAAAGGTACTGCCTCATTGAAAATACTCGATTACAAAGTCTCCTTCACTTTGTAATCAAAGTATTCACGTACCATGAACTTAATATTTGCAATTACGGGCCATACTAAAGCAAGATATAAGTTTAAGTTGCACTGTATTTTTTGATATCCATATATTTATTTCGTTTTTGACATCCCTGTAAAACTATTATTTGTTTTTGTTATCAGAGCGGTGGTTCGGGAACTAATCGAGACGGAGGAGGAGTTCGGACGCGACATGCAGCAGGTGGTGAACATGTACATGCGGCCCATGGACAAGGCGACTACACCCAAGCCGGTCTTCGACAACCGGGAGCTGCTCTTCTCTAACTTCCGGCAAATCTGCGAGTTTCATAACACGTGAGTTGGCTTTAGCTTTCAAAGAAAAAAATTGGAATTTCTTTTGTTCTAGTTGGTAGTCTTTATTCAGCGTGAAACAGTTCTCGCAATTCCATAAAGGATGTGGATCTCTGCTGATTTATCTACGTATCAGGAGACCATCTTAGTATTCAGGAGTTCCATGTATTTCAAATGACAGTGGCCACAAATATTATAGTCTATATACTGAGTTACATAATAAACAGTACAGAAAAAATTGTTATGTAGTTAATTATGACGAAAATATAATGCTTAAATATCCATGTGTAGTTTAGAAATCGGATTGTCAAAAATATTTTATTTTTTATCGCTCTTTACATCTTCCCATATATGAGGGAAGGCTGGAAAATGGAAATGGTTTAACAAGGATAAAATACTGTAATATAGTGTAGTGTAGTAATTGATTATAATAACCAATAATACCTAGGAGCTTGCTAGAGGGCATCAAGTACTACGCAGGCGAGCCGCGCATGCTGGGCCGCGCGCTGCTGCGCATGGAGCGGGAGTTCGACAAGCACGTGGCCTACTGCCGCGACGAGCCGCGCGCGCAGCACCTGCTGGCCCAGGACCCCGTCGTCAGGAACTACTTCCAGGTCAGATCTCGTGATTACGCACTTGCACGCCTATCACCTCGATGCCAGTAAATACGGCCAAATATCGCCATCATCCTCGTTATCATTTTCTTCTTTATATCTTCATGTTCATTATCATCATTCTTATTCATCATCTTTTCAGCGACAAAAACTGAGATTGACTTAATGCGCAGTTTTATGACCTGTTTTCACATAATTTTGAATGGGTGATAACCAATTTATTAGTTTTATTTTCCCTCATAATCATCATTTACTTCAATTCAACACATAAGTTCGAAGCATCAGGTGAACTAAGAATTGAAACCCTTAGTTCCAGAAAGAAGCCAAAAGTTAGAATTATGGGGTGAATTACAGATGTCTGTGTGTTCGTAGCATTAAATTATCTGCATGTTTATTTTCTACTTCTATGTTAATAAAAAAATACGGCATCAATCATTCGATACACCAACGGTTACAGAATCATTCCTACGATCTATAAATCATTTGAACAGCGCCATCTATCAAAAACAGCCAGAACAAATTTGTCAACTACTAGTTTCACTATTCTACACCGCCACAGATCACACACATTTATGTAGATGTCGCTAGTAAACATGACTTCAGTTCATATAAACTTTTTAAGATGTCGCTAGTGAGTATGGTTCGAGTCTACGTAACATATTTCTATAAATCGTTAACAGATGGAGTTACAGGTTTTTAACAGAACACGATATCTAAATAATTCTATTTAACAGAACACAATACTTATAAAATTACTGTTACCATATTTAACTTAATGTTATAACCATACTGTCAATTAAATGAATTATTTTGATACCTATATTCAATTCATTTATCGCTATACATGTATACATCTTGCTAGGTGATGTCTAAAATAACAAAACATGACTTTTATGTGACCGTATGTTCTATTAATAGTTAGCGTTGAAACATCCTGAATGAAAAACGTCTATAATCGCTAGATTGTTTCAAACTAGGTTCGATTTCGTCTCGGATATAGGAACCCGGGCGCCAGCGGGATTCTCTGCTCCTCTAGGCACGAAGCCAACTACGAGAATAGTTCGCGTGCCGGCCCGTATGATTGCTGTCAATTCTGACCGGCATAACCGGACGATCGCCTTATATCTTTAATAACCATAACGATTAACCATGATAGGAATTGAGGACGTGTCCCGGAAAAATTCTGAGAATTTTTTATTTTCATTCACTTTTGTATGTTACGAATAACAAAGGTTTCAATCGTTCCATTTTACGTTCATATTCCTTCAACTACTTACATATATAAATAGTTTTATCCTTAAATAAAATTCATTGATTGATCGATTTGTCACTCGGCGATAGGATGACCCTACTTAAGACCAGTGTCTGAGATTCAAAAACTAAAAAATAGTAAAACAGACTTTTACCTATCTAATATTATTAGATTCTGTAATCTCACAGCCTTCTTTTTTCTTCATCTGTCGTCGGCCTATAAAATCAATTTGGAAGTTACGGCGAAGAGTTCCACCTTCCACATTTTCACGTCAGAGATTTTAAAAAGTATTTAATTACATTTTATAAATGTGTTACAGAGATTTGAAAGAGTATTTAATTAATGACCTACAAAAAGTGTTATTTTTTTCTAAAACAAATAGCGGATGTCAGCTGCTGTGAGTCATTGCCCATGTTTTATGTTTCTGGCAACGAAGTATATCTATTGTTTTCCTTAGCTAATGACTTTAGTTTTCAGCAAATGCGCAGTTTGCAATCGATGATAAAATGTTCGTCTACCCGTCAATCAGCCTTCTTTAAGTCCATTGCTAGACAGGCTTCTCCTAGGCAACGCTACTCTTTTACTTTACGAATATCAATAATTTATTGATAGATTTACAATATTTCAATGCAGCAGTCCGATAGCAGGACTATCGATTTTTTGATCGATGTATGAATAGTATTGTAAGCGTACAACGTGAGAATACTAATGAAAGAGTTCGATACAATTGATTATCCAATTAATAGCGAGGCCTGTTAGGATAAAACTATTGATAGTACTTTGTCGATAATGTGGCAAAGTAACCTTCTAATGGGATTTTTTGACAATAGTCACCGTGCCTGACATGGGTGTGGATGACCGCAGTTGTGTGGATGTCTGGATTTGATCCTTTAGATCCTACATTCCATCCGGCCAGCAGGCACCCTGCGCGCCCTAGTGGACGAGGAAATATATTATTGACACCTGTCATTACTTTTAAAAACATTATTTAACATTAATTCCTTTTATTATTATATGACTGCATTGTATGTTATACGGAAAACAGGTTTCGGATTAAAGTTTATTATTTCACGTTATGTATTATTCCACAAATACCTTTAGCAGCTTCCTTCGACATTCACGGAAACAAAAGCAGTGGTGCCATAAATATATATTTCTACAAACGTCACGCTTAAACAAAAACAACAGAATATAATTTTTAAAAATCTATTTTTCACAGGATTGCAGTCGTCAAATGTGACAAACATTGCATTCTCACATAAATCAATGTAAAATCTGATTTGGCACAGATTATTACTGTAGTAAGCAAATTGCGAATATCTTAGTGTCAGCAGAGACAGTTGGCTCGCGACCACTCCAGGTACGAGCGACCTAGTAACTCGGTACTGCGTCTATGAGCTGACCTTCTTGACACTTGCATGTGACGAGAGATGGGGCTGGAGGAAGTAACTGATTGTGTAGCTTGCATTATACAGAACTATGTTTATATAAGACCGCGTAAACATTGAAGACATTTATATTCTAAAATACGAGTGACTGCAGTCTTGCCTTGACCACGATCCACGAAACTGGGTCGAAATTATAATGAAACGAGTGAATATCGCAAACCGACTGGCTTTTATTTCGTGAAAATATTCATAGACAAATAACACTTATTATTCTTAATAGTTTACATTATACCATAATACAAATAAATACTTATTTTGATACAATATTACAACAGAAATATTAGCAGCATATAAATTAAAACCACGTACCCGTTAGGTACATATTAAAATATCTGTACTCTGTGCTAATATTGGTCTAAATTTACAAACTGCAGGAAATCCATAATGATAACAAGATAAACTCAGATTTTGGCTCAACCTAGCTTAACTGACTTTCTACCTTGGGTATCCTTCATACAATAAAACCTGTAAGTATTTGCTATAAATTTAAGGCATTGCTAAATCAGTAACTAGCAACTAAACAGAATTAATAAAAAGCATACCAATACAATCCAGCGGATGCCTACTGAGCAACATTTGAGACGTCTCTCGTAGTCCTCAAGAGTGGCAACGAATTTATGATCATTTTTAAATAGAACCCCTGTTCTTTATGAAGTCAGGCAAAAATATTCGCGAGCGTGAATGACCACCATGCTGCGCACATTCTAGGTCTTATATAGGATAGGATGTCTCAAAATTAACGCAAGATTTGAATTAAATAGAAAACACAGGTTTTAGTCCTTTGATTGATATTTTTTTATTGAATCATGAAGTACATAGGATAGGGTTGTCCATGGAATAACAAATAACAATGATTTCAAATAACCCCATAAAAAGGAATCTAATATTGTTAAATTACACCCAAAAGATAGAGTACACGACCTCGAAATGTGTCATGCAGTAATTGAATTGTTTCACGGGCTTTTCTAACTGTTTCATTTTTCAACTAATAGGAGTTGAAAAAGGACAGTTGGCGAAGTTTTCCATCTGGTAAGGACACTACTCCGACCATATTTTGTATGCAATTTACAAACGGCGTTTGCTAAACTTCATTATTTTTTAAATATTGTTCAGTAATGGAGACTTGTAGTTCTATAGTGTAAAGCTCCATTTTTACTAACCCTAAACTGTTTTCCTATGCTAAGACATGGGGGTCCGAAACCTCATAATCAAGTCCACTTTCCAACGTATTTGCTATGCTAACATAATCTTATAGATGCGTGCCATCACACAAATCCAAATAATAGATATATTTACATTTCAGTAAACACTCCCGATTTTGGTAATAACATTCAGCCGGATACATCGATTACAAATCAACACAACTACACACATACAACAAGACAGACACTCAGTATCCCAACAGAGCTGGTCGGGTCAAGCCACCTGTTATGAATAAATTTCCACAGCTGTTTAATAGCAGTGTTCTATTTTTGCCTCCAAACATTACACTCATTGTTATTTTGCGATTCTCGAAGCAAATGGAGCTGTTTGTACAGGAGTTGGCCATGTTTCATATCTGTGTTGAGGCTAAGAGCAATATTGTTATGATTACCTGATGTATCCAAATTATCAACAATTTTGGTCAAGTTTTTGAATTATTATAACAATCTAGTAGGTAACTAAAAGTCAAATCAAGTTATAATTTACTAGCTGTGCCCCGTGGTTTCATCCAATACTACATAAGAAAAAAAAAACAATTACATCTACAGGTATTAGACGTGTCGGGATAGACGAATCATATTTGTATATGCAATGTTTTGACAGCAAGGTGGTAAAGCCAATGTAGTTCGACCGGGGAAATACCACCGCCACACTTATTCCTAGCGAGAAGCAGTCCTTGCGTTTCAGTGGAAGGGTGCCGGCTCACTTTAATATGAGACGACCATCTCAGTCCTCGGAAGTGGCAATGCATCTATGGTCAACTTCATAGAGAACCCCTGTTCTATATGAGGTTGCTTACAAATGTCCATGTGTGGCGGTCACCACTTACCATCAGGTGGGCTGCTTGCTGGATTGCTGCTTCATATTAATAAAAAATAATCCGGAAAACGGTTAACAGAATATACTTACCTACCAAGTTTTAACTCTGTAGTTTTAATAGTTTCCGAATAAAGTGGCTGTGACATACGGACAGACGGTCAGACAGACATGAAGAATGTGTAAGAGTTCCGATTTTTGCCGTTTGGCTACGGAACCCTAAAAAGCTATGATACGGCTTGACAGATACGGGAGATATATGCTTCGCAGACGATGATAAATATACAAACTCAACTACAACCATCTCCACCGATATTCTTCACCTGAAACTTACTAATTAATTTGCTACAGAAATGCCAAGTTCTGTATTTTTTCTTTTGAAAATAAAAAAAAATCGTTTAACTTCCTCGAAGTGGAATTTTGTAAATGTCAAAGCATAAAATCTATTTAAACAAACAAACAACGAGTTACGAGTACAACACGAATAACATACAAGCAGATAACGTCTACGATGACGGATTCTATTTATTTGTAAAGATTTACGTACTTCCATATAACCTCCACATGCGTTTTTCACATATTTGAATCATCTGAATGACTGTCCCGTCAACTATTCAAGCGTGGTACAGAAATAATGACATGCGGTCCTCGTCTCCGGACCACCTGAGTCAATTCCAGAAATACACTTTAATGCGCTTTCTATTTAATCCAGTCTATTTTGGTCATCCAATTACTATTTTCATCGGAAAGTGCTCCAAGCCGTTTATATTTGACTTTATTGACGTAAGATCTTGATAATTTTAACAAGTTATTGTCGTATGTTTAAAGATCATTCGCTTAATAATAGTGGAGCGCTGACCGCTCCGGAATGCCTTCATATGCCATCAGATACCTCGGATCATAGATAAATATCATAATTAATGTATTGAAATCAAAAGACTTTCTTATTTCTCGGTCTGGGTACTAGATCTCCAATTCTGTATACTTTATTACACAGAATTAGAGATAAATAAGTCTAACGTTCATATACCACAGTTCAAAGGATTAAATGGAAATTATATCTCTGAAAATTGTGAAGATAGTTTCACTCTAAACTATAACCAGAACTCGCCGTTCTAAATAAACATAATAGTGTCAACGCAGCTCGCATCGCCGACCTGAACAAGGATACCTCAAGGTTTGTTTGGCGACCTTGCCGAGACGGCCGTGGGCTTCGCAGCCGATAACACTACGTCACCGGAGAAATGGCGTTATCCTAAAAATCGTCGACGCGACCGTTCTATGTTTAGCGGTGGACCGAGCAGGGCCAGGAGTGGACCAGTCGCTTGGAAGCCGCGGCCGCGAACACCTCGCACGCTCCAGCGTTACCGACCCTCGACCACTCGTCCGAGTGAAGTGTGTGACTGTGACTGTGTTCTCGTGACCCCTCACCCCGTGCCGACCGCCGCCGCGCAGGTAGGAGCTGCCACCACGTCCGACCATAATCCGTTATGTAATTGGGCGGGCAGTTGCGAAATATCGTGTTTTTCCCAACATTCACGTCCAACGGGTGTAGTGTTTCAAGCAACCCGTCTGGTTTATTTTGAGTTGGGTGGCGTGGGTGTTGTTCAGCGGCGTCGTAGCTATCTGACGCCTCGTCGGCAGTGTTTCGGCCGCGTCAGCCGGTTCGGGTGGCCCTACAAAAGAGCTTCCCGGTGACCTTGACCCAAATATCAAATGTAATTTTAAGGGATTCACTACTAATTTTAAACCGATCTAACAGCTGTTTTGGCTCTTTATAACAGATGTTTGAACTGAAGTTAAATCGACATCGCTAACTCACTAGTTCCACAAAAATGTAGGCTTATATATTATTATAAATATTTATATATTATTGTAACTATAATAGACTAATAAATTCTTGAAATACAAAATTTAGAACAAGTTGACGCATGCCTTGAATCACATGAATTAATAGGCGCGCAGTAATGTACTCAGCAAACAATATGGCGATGCATAAATTGTCATAAAATATATATAAGATATTAATTATGGCAACAATTAATATCTTAATTATGAATTAAGTTCAATTGAGGAGCAAAATTAAACATTAAAAAAAGTAAATAATCGAAAAGCAATAAAGCCGACGATATTTTTCGACAGCATCATCATTATCGGTTATTTACTACAATTAAATATAAATTTCTATCTCGACAAGTAAAATCGCAGGAGGGCCAAGGCACTGTTGTCCATTTTATAATAACGATTGCTATTTACATACACTTAATTATCAAATATTCATAAATATAGCTAAACTTTGTATCATAAATAATGATTACATTTAGATACACATTAAAATATGAAATGTCGTAAATTAAACACTAACGTAAATATAACAAACTTAATATGTATATAGAACTGAAAGCTTTGCCAAGCAAAATATCCAAAATTACGTGAATAATATACTTGGCTACCAAATTATATTTAAATGCTCGAATTAGTCCAAACACTATATACTGGATTAGGGATACCGATGATTAATTAGACGTTTCGCTTAAAGCAGGTTATGTGGTCGCGAAGTTAGAAATTCCCATAACTCAACGCCGCAGTGCACCAGGTATGGGATTAGTAAAAGCTTATGGTAATTAATCATATTACTCTCTGCTGCTTATAATGATTAAACTTCTGTTTTAGTCTTAGACTTGGTTTTAAGATTTCTAAGAACTGAGCATTAGATCGTTTTAGATCAATGCTGTTTATCTTGAAGCTTCCATACCCTGTTTGGCTCCTTCAGATTTAAATTATGAGTGTTCCAAAATTATTCCTAAAGTTTATGTCTGCCCCTTAACTATTATAATGTGCTAGCTGTGAGTTTTTGTTGTCTAAACTTGATGGTGACTACTTCTTCCTTCTTTATTATTTTGTTTCAAGAGACTAAATCCGAATAGTAAATCATTATGTTCCTTATACGACGTTCTAAATTTGCTCGTTTGGAAGTTATTCTAGGAACTACAGAATTGGCCAATTTTATTGCAGCTGTTATGAGTTCAATGGTATTGTTATTAATGAGATTAATGACTTTTATTGGCGCGCAGTAGGTATGTATGAATGAGATTACTTAATCTATTGGAGTAGTTCTTTATTCTTGGCATTAAAATAAGATTAATGGTCCAGAAGTTATGTATTTATGATTAAGATTTCAGGAATTCAATCTTAATCACAATGCGTAATTTCTAAATTTCTAAAATCTTGAAGATGAGTTTTAAATTAAAAACAATCATTCGATGTTAATGATGATATTAACAGTATCAACATATTCTCGGATATTTTCAATTCAAAGGACTATTTGATTTGTTATTAAATTCGTTGAATAAATGAAAAGAAAACTAAACAATAAATAATTGTAGACTATATTTGATTATTATAGGCGCACTTTGCTAAAGTGGAAAAATACGACATATGAAAAAATTATTCAATTAATGGAGAGTCCTTATTTTAAAGTAAGATCGTAAGATTGAGAAATCTTTGAAATTCGTGGCACCATGTACCACTTTTAACATCCAAAAAGAAAATGTAATGACATCCTTAAAACTCTTTTAGTCTTTGAAGTAATAGAAACTGAGTTTATAAACCAAATGTAGTAGCAAAAATATATAACAATCACTGAATTCTTCAGATGAAGATATCGCGTTATTGACACCATTTTAAACATTCAATTCAAACACATTAAGCTTTTCCTTCCAACAAATCTAACACGAAGTTGGATGAATGGGTGTTCATATTTCCCACAAATATTTCGTTTCTAACGTTAACAGCCCACGGTCTGGAAGCAATGTGTCAAGGTGCTCTAAATATACCCAGAGAAGCAGTTCCACGTTGTACGCGGTTCATACGATGGTTCACACTTGAATTGATTGCGACGATTTATGGCGAAATTACTGTGCAAAATATTACTCAAATAATGGCTTTTATAGTCCTCATTTCGAAGTCGTAAAAGTGGAAAACAGGGCCATTATAATTTATAATATTATAGCATAACGATTGGCTTTAATAGGGTCCATCGATACGTACCTTAATAGTAATCTCACTTAAAGTATAGGGTATAAAATTTTGCAAGTAATAAAACGATAATATATGAAACACAATTGCGATTAGAGACTTATCAGATCATATAAACAAAGATTTTACATAAGCTCTTGCCACAACTCAAAAAGTTCAGTGCGAAAAATAAACTTCAATAGTCCTACCTGCTTCAGCTTGGTACCGCAACTGGCAGCAGTTGGAATATAAATTACCACGGACACAAAGACCTTTGGCCAAATAGCAATGTCTTCCTGACCCGTTACAGGCCACACCAGATAATAATCTCTGAGACACAGGAACAAGTTCCATATTAGAATTCTCTACCTCAGTGGAGTGTAACCTCAACTGTAACTCATTTGGCCGTTTTAAGATTTATTGCATTTCTAATGTCACCGTGCCAGCCTCGTCCAAACGACAATTTGAATTAAGAGAACGCGTATCCCTCCGGCGTCACCTAAATCGATTGGCTGGTCGCCAAGTATAGTACATGTATCGAACATCGATGACAGAAAGCTTCATGTTACTTTCTGCTCAATTATATCTTACAAATTAATAGCACGTAAGGAATGCCACGCGACTAATAATGGCCCTGTGGTGTGAATTTCGTTCTTCCAAAATTTTGTTAGTGTTTAATGAACTTCAAAATAGTTAAGGAAGTAAAAACCTTAATGAATTTCTAAAAAATCCGTAAGATGTCTATAAAATTATCAAAGGTACAGTACAAGTACAGTCTACCAAGCTGCACTTGACCAAAACGTGCAGTATTCCCTAAGGTCACAGTACTTTTCATTCCTACAGAAAACTGGTTATTAAAACAGATTTCATTAAACAAAAAGATAGGCGCTGTTTCACTAACATTATATTTTACTCAATGTATACTAATTTTCTTCGTTCTAATTAATCAGATATTTATTAAATCATATTTTACTACATTGTTATGATTAATTTAATTTAAATATGTCTCTTTATTTGCAGAATTTATCAGACAAGCTTGGTGACGAAAAAGGACTTTCGGAACATCTGAAGCTACCTATACAAAGAATCAACGACTACCAACTACTTTTGAAGGTTAGTCAAAAGAACTTTTTATTTAAAATTCCGTAGAATGTTATTTAATGCCCTGAAACCTTTATGCCTAACAAAAATATACATCAAAGTCAAAAGTCAGTAATTAGTCGTAATCGTAACCGTCCCAATTTTGAAACAAATGACCCAGCTATAACTACGATCGTAACCAGACCTGTGTTACTGTTTAAATGCAATACACTAGCTACAAATCTGTAATTAGGTCTTGACGTCATGTACAGACGGAAACAGCTATCAAAATCTAATGGCTTTTGATACATAGAAATCGGTATAATATTCAATCAGATTTGAGTGATGTAATATTTCAAATTATTACTCTACATTACGTCCTTAAGCTTTCTTGTATTTTTTTTTCAATATATTCTTATTACACGATTTTGCCTAGTTAATGCGTTAAATCGTTGTATACTGTTGTATATAATAGTAATAATACTGTGTTTCCACACTTCTCGTTTTTGTTATCTTGCAACCTCAATAGGACTCCTTGTATCTGGAATGCTAAAAAATATATAATGGATGTAACGTTTTTTTGCATAACTAACATTAGTGTAACTTCATTACATTAAGTAAAATGATCCGTACATTAGTAATAAAAACTTTTTACGCAGGAACTAGTGAAGTACTCCAAACGTCTCGGTGACGAGAGTACAGACCTCCAGAAGGCCCTAGAACTATTTCTTGGAGTCCCAAGTCGTGCCACCGATAACCAGTTCATCGCTAGCATCGAAGGTTACCGAGGGAACATCTATAAGCTCGGACGACTGCTCACCCACGACTGGTTCACCGTCGATTACGAAGACGCGACCAAGGAGAGATACGTTTTTCTGTTCAAGGCTAGGATATTAATCTGCAAAGTCAAGAGGGTCTCAGAAGATCGCTCTGTCTTCGTTCTCAAAAATATCATAAAGGTATTGTTTTTTGAGTTGTTTACCTTCCTTTGAAATTTAACAGTTAGACTTTTACAACCGTACAACTTACAATTCTACTCTTGATAATGAAGTGAATTTGTTTAAGTAAACTTTACATTTAAAAATTCTTTATTTATTTTTCCAGCTCCCCGATGCTGAAGTTATAGATCATCCCAATACACCAAAATTCGAACTTCGTCAAAAAACACCCCCATTATCACTCACCCTTACAGCTCACCGGGACCACGTAAAGGCTAACTGGCTTAGAGAAATTGGACAGTACGATAGTGACGTTGGTATGTAAAATTGTTAAGTATGTCATATGTTTTTTAAAGCAAAGATACTAGTATAGTTTTAATTTATTATTAATTTTCAGTTGCATTAGCTGAACACGCCGCTGACGATCTACAAGTCCTTCCGCCGGAACAACCAGAATATAAATCACCTGAACCAGAAGAGAAGAAGAAAAAACGAGAACACGTAGACGATACACAGTTAGAAGTGAGTCAAGAAGTCAAAGAAAAACGATCACGAGTAGAAGCCGCACAAGTAGAAGACGTACTTACAAAAGAAGAATCTCTTCGTGTACTTCAAGCTAAACGAAAGGCATCGCTTGAAAGTGAAGTTGCCAGGAAGATCTCCAAACAGGAAGCCACTGAGATTGCTTCAATTAGTGAAGTACAAGAAATAGTTAACTCAACAGTCAGCAGTACTGTCACAAGCGAGGTCACAGCTGATTTAGAAACTAAATCTGTGATCCAAGCTGAGAGTACAGTTAGCGAAACTTTACAAACGGTTCAAGCTGCTTCTGAAAAAGCTGAATCTATTGCACAAACAAAACAAGAAACATCTATTCAATCGTCGCAATCAACATCCGCAAGGGAAATAGCTCAAAGTTTATCTATCGAGCAATCACAAGAATCAAGTCAAGTTATTCAGGAAGCCACATCAACAGAAACAAAATCTTCTGCAAAAACGAAGTCTGCAGAACTAAGAGTTGAAGAGGAAAGCCATTCTGTAGTACAAGCGACATCGACCAAAGTATCCGTAGAAGAATCTTCGTCTTTTACTCAAAGAACTGAACAGGGTTCCATAGAACTAAGTCAAGGTACAGTTCATAAAGAGAGCAGTTCGTCAGCTCAACAAACACAAGAGTCAGTATCATATAGCACCCAAACATCTCAAGTAACCTCAGTTGAAGAATCAACTAGTGTAAAGGAAACATCGTCAGCTACAAGTGCCGAACAAAAAGTAAAACAAACATCTTCCTCACTAAAACAACAAGAAACCACACAAGCTTCCGAAAAATCGGTATCTGAAAACGTTACGTCACTGAGTACCGCAGAAACAGTTACTGCACAAACTATCGTATCCAAAGATCACGAAGAAGTTACTGCAAACGTTACCACTGCAGCAGCAGCTGATACTGTAAAAGCAACTGCAGAAGTTACCACTACAGTAACAAAAGATTCGGTAAAGGAAGTAAACGGTCAAACTACACCTACGACACCAACAGAACAAGTATCTGTAAACAGTAAAACTGCAGCTTCAACAGAATTGACCGAAAAAACAACAGAAGTCAGTCAAACTGTAACAACTGGGGAGTCAAAGGAGACAGTTAACGTAGACAGTCAAGCTGTAACCACAGAGGAAACTGTTGACGAAGAGATGTCGAGATACAGCCGCACTTCGCGGATGTCTGGAGGTAAAATTACTTAAATTAAATACGCACTTAGAATGCACACTTAATAAATATATACACATTTTTTTATTTATGTTAGCTGCACTCGAGTTATAAATTTCAATATCTTAGTATAACAAATATTTATCAATTAGATACATAGAGCACTTATAAATCACTACATGATATGATTATTTCGTTTAGAATACTCCAGTAGCAGCCGCAAACTATCTAGTGGGGGGCGTTACGAATCATCGTCTTATGATAGCACCGGTGCATCCTCTATTTCTCGCCGTGAAAGCGGCTCACGCTTAGAAAGTGCGAAGTTCGAAACAAGTGGTTCCATTGAAGGAGGTGCAACTTCCCGATATGAGTCCAAGTATTCCTCTAGCTCCGTCATCGAAGGAGGGTCTAAGTATGGAATTGAGTCTAGCTACGAAAGCAAGGAAGGCTCGAAATACGGTATTGAATCATCTTACGATGCGGCTAGTAAGATCGATAGCATCGCATCCAAATATGGCCTTAACAAGAACCTGGAGAGCAAGATCGAAGGTCGTTCTACTACAATGAGCATCGAATCTAGCATCGATGGCACCGATACCACTAGCAAGATCGACAGCATTGCTTCTAAATATCGTCGTGACTCTAGGAACGGTCGATCTACTAGACTCAGTATTGATGCCAATTACGAGGGCAATAATGTGGAAAGCGTGTCCAAAGTGGAGTCCAGCTATGAACGTTCTAAGAATGGAGAATCGATTTCAGACAGCAAATACTCTAAGATCATGAACGGCTCCGTATCTGAAGATATTACATCGAAAAAGTCGTATATCAGGTCAGAGTCTTCAGAAGGAAAACCTATATTCACGATGACGCTTGAAGGCCAGAACATTGAGCGTAAGTACAAAAGTGTACGTAGAGTAGCAAATACATCGTATATAGAAGTAGATACACTTAGCGCTTGTACATACGCTTCTAGTGACTAACTTACACAACACATTTATTTAACATGCTTCGTTGTTTTATCCTTTGAGGATTCGTACGGTTCCATAAAAGTGTTTCAGGTCAATCGAAGTCATCGCATATTCGAAACATTATTCGCTGAAGTTCTCAAAATCGTTGATAAGACACGTCAAAATTGCCGCCCCATGCCTACATACCATCTATGTCTGGTGAAATGCCTGATAATCAGCTTAAAATCCGTACGGATCCTCTTCTAACGATGCTTTGAATCCCCAGCTGGTGAGAATGCGTCCTTCGAATGCCAGCTGCTCGAAACCGCGGAGCCGGTGAAGGTCACCTGGCTGAAGGACAATAAGCCGTTTACCGACAAACTTATGGACCGAGTGAACATCATCATGCGGAACGGCATCCACAAGCTAGAAGTGATGCACTGTAGAGAAGACGACACGGGAACGTACACGGCTAGAGCAGAGAATACGAAAGGCAACGCCTACTGCACCGCCCAGTTAGTCGTCCACGAGCGTGAGTGAATTTGCACTATTAGTTCGAGGGTTGGGCAAATTGGACACGGACAAATGAGCTGAAATTTGTCTATCAATTCATCGTATAAATTCGTAGAAACATTACTTTAGGTCTATGAAATACGGATGCATTAACTAGGTTTCAAAATACTTTAATGCAATTTTCACATATTATTCAATCTGCTCAACCCTAATACACAAATTAATTCTTTTTTTTTCAGATTAATAGATTATTTCAGTAATTAAGCAGTTATCCTTTTAGAAATGTACCTGCATGGTCGTTGCAAAATCATCATCGATTAAGGCATTGTATCGCGGATAACCGTAGCTCTTCCGTCTACTGTCCAATGTATAATTTTCCTGTATTTTGCCACTTAAACACGTATCTTAGTTTTTGTGCATGCCTTGGTAAATTATATTACCCAAGTTGTCCCTAGATGTAGAAGCAACAAAAATTTATTTTGATAACCTTACAAAAGCAATACAATTTAAATTACTCTATTGATTGACATTAGATGCCGTTTAATGACTTGGATTTTTTTGCAATCAAAAACACAATAATAATAAATATTTTGAAAAAAAATTACTATGAATGAGTATTATTAATTAATTGTAGATTTATGTATTTGTTTCAACTTGTCTCTACATCACTGGGAAAAATAAAATATCATAACAACATTCTCTTTCAGACGAGAATTTTGTATATTTAACATACATTTCCTCTAATCTTTTTAAACAAATTATAGTGACTCCCGAGGAAAGGAAACAAAAGAACGCATTGAACGCACCATACTTCCTGGTAGCTCTGAAGGATACGGAGATCCTGCTCAACACGTACCTCCGCTTCATGGTCAGGGTTAAGGGCGATCCTAATCCTGATGTTAAATTGTAAGTATTTGATGAAACACTATTTTTAAATTATAATTTTAGATTCAACATAATCTTCGAGCATTTTTTTCGAAGATCACACTAAAAAAATCCTTATCTTTTATTTTGTAAAATGGAATGATTTTCAAATCCATGATGACTTTAAATAACTGGTACATACTCTTTATATCCACAATAAATAACGCTTGTTCTGACTATTCGCTTAGTCTTACAAATGTTTCCATTATGGATTACACTATTTTACTAAGAGCCACTTTCATGAATACATATGGTAGCTTAGGCATATTTTTGATAGATTTCCTATATTTCTTTTACCGCTTTTGATTTTTGGGGTATCGGTCTTAAATTCTAATTGACATCATAAAAAGCGGCTAATGGACAAAATCCAGGAAATACTTAAAAGCGTTTATGTAACTCCACCCGACTGCGGTCACGCCATTGTTGGCAAAAACCCTGTTTGAGACGGCCAGTGTCCCATGTAACACGATTTAACAGTAATGATGATAGCTTGTCAAACTATGTAATCCCATTTCTAGCAATAGTACAGGATATATTAACGAGAGTTTATCAATCTACGCAACCCATTTCGAGCAAGGGTACAGGATATACTCACGACAACTTATCAATCTACGCAACCCATTCCAGCTTCCACAACGACAAGGAGATCGTGTGCTCGTCGGAGAGCGAGCGCGTGTCGATCGTGCGCACGCGCGCGTCGCGCGGCTGCTACGAGCTGGTGATCGCGGACGTGTGCGCGGCCGACGCGGGCCGCTACGCCGCCACCGCCTCCAACGTGCACGGGGACGTCACCACCGAGGCCACCGTCACTGTTGTTGGTCTGTTACGCTCATGCTACATAGTTATATTTATTATTAATCTATTAGTCTAATATTATAAAGCTAAAGGGTTGGTTTGCTTGAACGTGCTAATCGAAATAATACATTTGTGTTAAATAGTCCATTTACTGAGGAAGGCTATAGAAACAAACAAACAATGAAGTTATATAGCCTAGAGCCTTCCTCGACAAATCTGCTATTCAACAAGATTTTATTCAAGAAGATTTTTTCAACTCGAACCAGTAGTTCCTGAGATTAGTGCGATCAACCAAACATACTCTACAGCTTTATAATATTACTAAAGAGTATAGATTATATAGATAATATCATGATATGTTTGTTTCTTTTTTCTTATGAAACCGCGAGGCATCTAGCCCGTGCTCATTTGATGTTAAATTGACCCTGCGAATGAAAACCTGTCAGTAACTTAATATAACACAAGGGGAGTCATTTACAGATGCCTCGTTCTCCTGAGAACTAAAATGGTCAGCTCATATGAAAGTGAACTGGAAATTTGAGTCAACATTTAGCCAAATGTTGACTCAAATTTCCAGTGGGAGCCATGGGAGCAACGCCGGGTTATGTGGGATTTTTACCGCACTAAAACCCCCCGGTGGCCGTCCTCAGCGCTGTATGGAGGTGTCCGGGATCTCCAACGGAACACAACCGGAGTCCCCCATGCGCGATGACCCTTTGGGCCCTTTCCGGTGAGCATTTACGCTCACCTTGCCTTCAGGTGTTTACGACGGCATGCGACCACACGTGCCGTCGTCCTTCCCGGGGTCGCTTGGCTGGGTGGCTCGAGCTCCCTCTCTTACCACTCGCAACCCCGGAAGTTCCCTTTTAGTCGACTCTTACGACAGGCAGAGGATACCGTAGTCCTATTCTGGTCCCGGAACTACAGGGACAAACATACTTATACCTAGCCATAGGACAAGCTGGCTATGAACCGAACGCAAGCAAACCATAGCTTTGAAAAGCTCCTTTCTTAAAACTGATTGCAATAATATATTTCAAAATATAATAGTTGCAACTTTGAAGCTCAGGAATTTAGCATACCTTATTCTTCTTTACGTAATAGGCATTCGAAATCAACAAGTTCAATGTAATTTTAGCAGAGAATATTTATAGCACCTCCCGTCATAAACAAACATTGGACGGCATCCAGACGTCGCTAAAAATTTCACTCACAATTATTGTTGTAATGGTTACTTGTGGTCGCATCGTGACCTATAAACATACTAATTTATCTAATTAGTTTCGCTGAAAGAAGTATATAGTGTACCTTATCTAAATATGTTCGCGTTAGAATCGTTTAAATGCTAGTTATCGTTGAGTTTTTAGCGAGAGGACTTGTTTGAAATGGATAAAGGTATTGTGAAAAGCTCCAAATATCTTTAATTGAAAATCCCAAAAACCAGAAAAAATGGTTTCTTGTTGGCTTTATGGTTGATATTTTTTTCATTTGAAATAGATGCAGCAAACAAGAAATAATTCCTCCAATTGATCTGGGATGGAAACACTAAACTAAATTTACCTAAACCAAATTGATTCCTGATAAAATTATCGCCTAAATAGAACTAGTTACAGTTACCCGCTGTCCTTTAGCTATACGGAAAAAGGGCCAAGAAGTATGGCTTCCCTTGTGGATAGGACTCTTACAGATGTTAATAATACGTGAACACTGTTACTAATGATAAATGCTGTATTTATGATAGATATATTTCACGTGAAAGGTAAAGACTTTATCTTAAATAGAAAGTAGCGAGCAAGACATTACATAACATTATCTAAAACGGACGGAACGTTGAATTTTCGTTTAAATTTTTATTTTCTAATCCAGAGGACAAAAATATCTTCTTCGAGCTGCCTCCGGGCGGCGAGGGCCTGCTGGCCAAGGGTGAGAAGCCTACCTTCGCATGGAAGCGTGACGGGCAGCCTTTCGACCCAGAAGAGAGGTTTAAGGTAATATTTCTGCTAAAGTCAAATTGATTCAAGTATCGAATTCCATTTCAAATGATCAAAAAAAACAATTATCATATAGTTTTATACATGTGTACAAAAAAGACAAAATATTATCTACTTTACTCAGATTTGACAAGATATTAAAAATATGTAAGGGAAAAGGTGATTAAAAATTTTACATTTTAGACTAATTAATATTGCTCTGTCAATTTAGTTAAATTAGCCGGCCAAGGGCCAAGACAGAAGTCGGTCTGTCACAAAAAGAACATGAAGTAGAAGAATAATACAAATAACGTTAATAAAAAAGCCTATCTTACAATATGAAACCAACCATACGATCTAAAATTTTACTAATATTGATTGACCCGTTTCAGAGATTACTCTGTACACTGTGTCACGTGACTTCTATTATATTTATATATTATGTTGATTGTAACAGGTCCTTCTCGGTGACGATGAGGACTCTCTAGCCCTGGTCTTCCAACATGTGAAGCCCGAAGACGCCGGTCTCTACACCTGCGTCGCCAAGACCAGCACTGGCAATATTTCCTGCTCCGCTGAACTTACTGTACAAGGTAAATAATTTTCCATTGTATTTTTACTTCATTACTTAATATAGTGATCTTTAGAAGATTTACATCACAATATAATTGTATTGAATTTGGAGAAAAAATTAAAATGAAATCATGTTTAAGTTTAGCAATACAGTTTTTTGAGCTAGGTGTTAAAATTTTGTTATATGGTGTAAAGATTTTAGGATCAAAGTGCCAGCTTTAATGCATATAAATATTCATAAATGCATAATGCTTACATATAAACGGAATAAGTTCAAAAAGGAGCGAAAATAGCAAATACAATTGTTATGATTCTATTAAATAATTCGGGAAAAAATATAATACTTTAATAGTGAATAAATTAGACTAATATAGCTTGGTGCGTCCGAAAATTTTAGCGTTTTCATATTGTATAGCTTATGTTTCCCAGATAAAGCCTTTTTGCTAACCTGTCTATAAAAGGAAGAACCTATCAGATCGTGACTTAAAAAAACCTCAGCCCCGGGTGGCATCAGCTAACGCTACGCTATTGCCGCGTATTCAAATATGAAAAATTCATAACATCATTATTAAATCGCGCAGTCTCGTGAACGTCAAACACCTATCATACACGACACCCGACTCATTTGAGAAACGTTGGCTCTTCAGTCCAATTCCAACCAAGAGTTTGTTACCACCATGTAAGCAACATTTGTCCACCCCCCAGGCGCGGTGCACGAGCTGCACCGGGAGCCGGAGAAGCCGCGGCTGGTGATCGAGCACCGCGAGGCCATCGTGTCGGCGGGCGGCTCCGCCATGCTCGAGCTCAGCTGCAAGGGCTACCCGCGGCCCTCCGTCGTCTTCGAGCACGCTGGCGAGGTCGTGCAGGCTGACGCTAGGCACAAGTCAGTAGATTTATATATTAGTAGCAAACGAGCATGCGGTCCACCTGATGGTAAGTGGTAGCTAACACCCATGGACGTCTGTAAGGAACTTCTGTAGAACAGGGGTTCTATCTGAAGTCAATCACAGATGCGTTGCTACTCCTGAGGACAAAGATGGTCGCCTCACATATGAGTGAACCGACAGCCACACCCTTGCACCGAACCGCAGGAACTGCTTCACGCTAGAAATAAACTACACTGATTCTAGTACCTGGTAGCTGATAATTGACAAGTGAATGCAGGTGAAAACTGTATCCATACTGAGCGATTCTAGGCTGAAGTAAGTAGATGACGACTGAAAAGTGTGGAGGAAACTGTGACCTTACGATGACGATTGCAAAAGTACGATTAGCTGGAATTGGTTACTAGCAAGTGAATGCAGGGGAAATCTGTGACCTTAGTACGAGCTTATACCATTTTCGCTAAACGATACTGTTTAGATTTTCGTCCGTACATCATGTATGCAATCAGAAATCGTTTAGATATAATTATTTGATGATAACTTTTTAGAAAACATAATGTATCCGTAGTAAGGACATTGATACAAATAGCAAATACAAGTAACAAAATAGCAAATGCTATTATAATGCTATTATAATTCCGTTAAAGGATACAATATGATCATCCGAAGCCAGGATTATCGTTTGCGTGTTCTATAGTAAAACACAAAAATAAATTTGCATTGGTCACTAAAACGGTAAAATATAGTGTTTAACGAGATTTTATTTTGAATATGCGCATCTGTTAAAAATATAATCATTAAATAAAACTCGTGATAGTAGTTACAAAAGTTACGTTTAAAGCAACGCCGAGTCTAATAGATATTGAAAAGTAATATATTGTGATATAAATCTAATCATTGCAAGGTGGCTGTTGTCGCACGCCAAAATAGCTTGATTTAAATTGACAACTCAATGCAGAAATATTACGCTCTAATTAATTATTCTGTCATTAGTGTATTGTTCGTGGTATATGTATTTGATATCATATCAATTAATATCAAAGATATCTCTATCTCTATAAGACGATATAATATAATATTTTAAAATAAATACGTTAAAAAATATCCATATTGTACTCGTCTTATGCGTGTATCGTGCGTGTGCTTTACAAGACAGGATAATATGAAAGAAACACAAACCCGCGTTACAGGAAAGATGTCCTACCTTTACTTTATATTAACAATATTTCCCTACGGCTAATTCGTACATATAATAATTGATTTTAGACTAATATTATCGTGTAATTTATACATTTAATGGGTACTCACGATATGCGGTTTTTTAATTTTGCTCCGATATTTCGCATATCGTGAGTACCCGTAACATATTAAAACATATAATACTTGTAAATTTCATATACAAATATGATACAATTATCCCAGATTCCTGTACGAAGACGAGGAGAACATGTCGCTAGTAATAAAGAACGTGGGCGCGGCGGACGCGGGCGAGTACCGCGTGACCGCGTCCAACGAGCTGGGCGAGGACACCACCACGCTGCACCTCGTCGTCAAGGCCGCGCCCAAGATACGACGCAAGGTTGAGAACCAGAGCTGCATGGTGAGGACTTTCAAATTACATGGTTACATAATGAGGATACAATGATAAAGATATAATGTTAATTCGATCGAGAAAATTAACTAAAATTATGAATTGATGAGCAGTTCCTTCAATATAATAATAATAATAAACGCTCTAAACGCTTTCTACACTCATAGCCCAACAGTAGGATTTTCTGCTGTGTCGTGGGTGCCATGGACACACAAAGACGAATACACAAACACCCAGACCCAGAACAGAAGTCTAAACTCATCA